>JAVIAB010000059.1:32433662-32666162 GCA_032433765.1 Megaustenia siamemsis
ATTGTCCTTTCGAGCCGAAGAGGGCACATAGGGCAGAACCACTATCTCAAAAACAGAAACCTTGCGTGCCAAAATGGCACATATTGCAGAGATCGCTGCTTCTAAAATCTATGGTTCTGTCTCCATAACAATGTTTTTTACAATGACAGCTTGTCAAGCCATCGATCAACCTCCTTAGTCGCCTCTTACGACATGCCTTGAAGGTCACAGTGTCACTATTCTTTACTTCCCACATAATGAGGCCCGGTAACACACAGGAGAAAAAGGTTATGCTGAGGATGATTTTAAAAAAACCAAAAGATATGCTGAGGATGTGCCTAAACAAAAAAAAGTTTTACTGGAGATAAGTTTTTAAAACTATTAAGTGCACTGAGAATGAGTTTTTGAACCTAAATATGGCATGAGGGTAAGTTTGTGATACAAAGGGATAGCCCGTATAAATTTGTGTTCGCTGCATAAAGAGAAAATTTATTTATAATTTTAGCTAGACCATTTTTTTTGTATGTGTACCCTTCTTTTTTTTCCCCATGGTCACAAACTAGCATTTACAGTGAGCGACGTATTGTGGCTTGTGGCTCTCTTTAACTGAGTTCCCATGTCTGGCCCACACATCTATCCAGAATCCTCTTGGTCTGCATATTTTTGCCTTCCCTCTGAAGTCCAATGGAGTACATATGACTATCATCATCATCAAGTACCGGGCCTACTGGCGTAGGTGATCATGTCTCTCCACAACTTTCGATCTCGACAGTTCTTTATCATTTCTGTTGTTGACCTTCTGCCAAGCCATTCTCTTAAGCTGTCTGGTATTTTCTCTCTTTGCTTCCCTCTATTTCTTCATCCCACAATTTTTCCAGTTGTTGCTATAATTCCAGTTGTTCTCTTCTCATACATGGCCAAAAAATGATGATTGTTTCTCTTAATATTGGAAATTAGCTCTCTTTTTGCTTTGACCTCTTTCAGAACATTTTCATTACTCTTCTTAGCTGTTCATGGTATTCTCAACATTCTTCTGTAAAAGCACATTTCTACAGACTCCAGTGATTTTCTTGTCTGTTGTCCTATTGTCCATGATTCATATTCATATGTTAAGACTGGCTCTACATAACACTTAAGAACTCTTTTTCTTGTTTCTATTGTCAAAAATTGATTGCATAGTATCTTCCTCATTTTCTGGAAAGCTGCTTTTGCCTGAGCCTTTCTGCATCTCACCTCTTTTGTACATACGACTATCTTCTTCTTTCTTCTTTTTCTCTTTCACTGATACCTAAAAGGTGTCGTGATTTATATCATTTGTCGTTCTTGTGCTGCTCGAATTGTCTGAATTAGTGATTTTCCTTTGTTGTTACATGTCTCTGTCACTGCATCTGTCCATCTTCTTCTGGGTCTTCTTCTTGGTCTTATCCCATGCATTCTCGAGAAGAACACCCTTGATGGTGATTGGTGAGGATTCATTCTGACCAGGTGGCCGAACCATTTAAGTTGTTGTTGTTCTATATATTCTTGGCAGGGTTTTGTTCCTACCATTTTTCTTATGGTTTCATTTGGTATTCTATCTCTTCTTGTGTTGTTTGTTACTTTTCTCAAGCATCGCATCTCACATGTATTGATCTTTCTTAAATGGGATTTAGAAAGGGTCCATGTTGACTTTCATAGCACAAAGTTGGTATGAAGATGCTATTTATCATTTGTTGTTTAGCTGGCATAGAAATGTTTGGATGTCTTAACAATGGTGAAAGCTGGTATGTGACAGCATTGCTTTTTGTATTCTCATGTCAATTTCTCTGTCTAGTTTTCCATCTTCTGTGAACATTGCGCCTAAATACTTGAATTCCTCTACTTGTTTTATTTCTTTGTCTTTGATCTTGATGTTTAATGGGTGTCTCAATTTGCTTATTCTTATAGCCTCGTTTTTGCTGTGTTAATTTTCATACTGTAGTTTGTGCAGCTTTATCTAGAGATGTTAAATGCTGTTGTAGCAGGTTTTCATCTTCATATATTAGGCATTGGTCATCTGCGAAGTGTAGCTCATTGATGTTGGAGTTTTCTACCTCTATGTTATTATTTGATTTGTCCTTGTTGTTGGTTGTTTCCTGATTTACATACGACTATAATGAGTGTAAATTCCAGCTTACAATCCCCAATTGAAAAATGAGAACTTGATTCACAAAGTTTGGGAAGGTAATAGCAGCTTGGAGAAACCCTGACCACTTCACTTCCAAATGGTTATGGTTATGAAAGGCCACGGTATCACGGCAAACTAATTAAAATCCATAATTACTCAACTGCCCATGCCAATGGAAGCATCTGAATTAACATCTCATCTCATTGAAGGATCCAAACAAAGAAAGATAGCTGCAGTCCCCATCAGAGCAGTCTCAGCACACACCAAAAGACATAAAGTTAAACCGCACTGAAAGTGAACACAGCCATCTGTTCCCCGTTATACAATATCATCATTCATCATAAGCAATCAGAATATCGAAAAATGATGCAGATGAAAAACGCAGTTCACTGTGTGCACAGAGCACTTAACTAAGTAGCTGAAGAAACTGCAACAAGAAACACTTTTCGGACACAGCCTTTTAACGGTTCCTGCCGCCATTTTGACCGTAAGTCATTCCACTTCCAAATGCTATGGTTTAGTACAATGAAGTTTAACACTTCATCCCATACGATTTTATTGTTATAGAACATTGTTTTTTTTAAACAGCAATAAAGTATAGGTTATTATTTCAATTCTGCTTGTGAATTTTTGCTAAGGTGGCGTCAATACAGTGGAATTACCGTGCAACAGATGATGTTGTGAAGGTAGAGGTGTGGGATGTGGTGGATAAAGGAAAGATAAGACGAAAAATGGATGGATTGAAGATGGATAATACTGAAGTTGTGGTAAGTCTTGTCAACTATATAGAGGTTGTTGTAAGTCTTGTCAAACCGTATTGAATTTGTTGTAAGCCATATTAAACTATAGTAAAAAGAAATGAACTATCTTTATGGCATTTTTCCATTGCTGGAGTCTGCCTGGGGAACTTATAGAACAGGAGTAAAAGCCACTTGTACAGTGCAGTCACCACAAGGTGTTCAGGTCTGAGTTTTTATTTCACTCTCAATAGATACAACTTTTGACCCTATCGTGATTCTAACCCAATCTTGGTTGGGAGCCTGACAAGTTATTGATTTGGCCACCCACTCTCCCATAGTACTATAGTAGAAGGAGTACAGGCGCCAAGATGCAAAGAGATGTGAAGCTACTGTAAAGCTGATGATAATGACAATTTATTAAAAAAAAAAAGGAGAAAAAAGTGGTATGGTAACAGCTTTACGTGGTAATTAACAAAACAAAAGTTAACGTTTCGGCCAAGTAGGCCTTCAGCTGGAACAACAAACAACAACACAAAAATATATATAAGGATTTGTTGTTACTATAGTAGAAGGTAGTTATTGTAAATAAATAAAACCCTAGTGAAGTCTTTTACAGGATCCAAAGTGACTGAGCAATACTGCATCAACAACAGGGAAAGAAAACATGCTGTCAGAAGGGCTGAATAATAATCAACTACCATATGGCCTGCTCTGATCATATATGTCCTATCTGTGGTAGGATGTTTCATGCCATGTAGGACTTCACAGTCATTCTGTACAAATGAGAGATATTTAACCACACAAGAGTGAAGTTGTCATAATCGCTAAGGTTGGATGTCAGGTATTATTATTATATAATCATAAAATAAAGTGAGGTTGTTATGAGTCTATTTTGAAGTTGTAAGTTATGGGAAAACATATTACTGCTGTTATAAGTCAGAACAGAGACAAATGGCAAGAATTGATAAAAGATCTTTACAGGGATTAGAAACTGGTAGAATAAAAAATTTAGATAAGAGAAAGAGTATCTGGGCCTATGCCCTATGGGCCATCTATGGCTCGAAATGTCAATAGATAGATAGATACAAGTTATGCCACAAAGTAATTATATTAATGTACTGACTTCAGAGGAAACATGATATTAATTATCTTAATATGATATAAAAGTAAAGTAAAGTACCCCCGTCATGCCAAGTGGCGTATAGGGAACATGGTGTTAGTGACCATAAATTTTACAGACCCTCGGCACATGATTTTGGGATAATGTGGTCAGTATTACGCCCATGCTGCTTTACTTCCCAGAAAAAAATCCGGTACCCATTAAAATCTGGGTGAATCAGATGGGATCGAACCCTACCTCTTGTCCTTTGTAGTCCAGTTCACTAACCACTGAGCTATCGCGGCTCCCCTTAATATGAAACATCCACATTTAAATATTCTGCTGCAATGTAGAGTAGATGTAACAGTTGACAATTCTCATGGTTATGATTTTCTTTTCTCTTTCTTACTGATACCTAAAAGGTGTCGTTGTTATATCATTTGTCATTCTTGTGCTGCTCAAACTGTCTGAATTAGTGATTCTCCTTTGTTGTTACATGTCTCTATCACTGCATCTATCCATCTTCTTCTGGGTCTTCCTCTTGGTTTTTCCATGCATTCTCGAGAAGAATGCCCTTGATGGTGATTGGTGAGGATTCATTTTTTCCCATGCAATCATAATATGCTGGTCTTATAGTCTACTTCATCTCTCCTTCTTTATCTGCCTCTCAGTATGAACGGGAGATATAATATGCAGTCTTTTGCTCATCTGTTGATCTCTTCAGCTATATTCCATCAATCTACCTTTTCATGGTTGGCTCTTGAGTGTTCTCATAGTGTCTAATAAAGGTTTGTTGTTTAGTGTGTTGATGTCTATGCTATCACACGGTCAAACCATTTTATCTGTTGCTTTTTTTATATATTCATGGGTGGGATTTATTACTAGCTTTTTTCTTTGTTCTCCATTTCTGCTCTTATCTCTCAGGCTGTTTCCTGTCATGAATCAAATATATTTCATTTCGGTGGTGGTTATTTTCTTGTTGTTCTTGAGTCTAGTGCCCAGCTTATGATGATGTAAGTATTTCTTATATTGCAGAGAGTATTCTTAGCTATTTAAACCCCTCTCCCCTTTTATTTATTACTGTCATATAACTATCATCTTCTGTTATAGTCATTTTTATAGTTAATTTAAACTAAAGTATAAATTTAAAAAAGTATATTGTTTTCTTGCACCTTTGATTAATGATTAATAATATCTGCTCTTTAATCAGATTCCTGAAGAGCCATGCCTTGATGCACAGTTTATGGATGTGTACAAGGGGACTCATGGCGTCATTTTTGTCTTTGACATTACCAAGCAGTGGTAATACATTCTTTGCTCTTTTGTTTTGTACTGAAAGTTGCAACTTTTATCTCATTTCTGGGATGGGTCTGGAATGCCACCTCTGGAGTTGGAGGGTAAAGGCTGATTTTGTGTTGTGGGCAATTTAATTTAATGTACAGAAATGTAGAAGCTGGAGGGTAAAGGCTGATTTTGTGATGTGGGCTTCTTCTTTCTCTTTTCACTGAAAGGTGTCATGGTTATATCATTTGTCATTCTTGAGCTGCTCGAACTGTCTGAATTAGTGATTTTCCTTTGTTGTTACATGTCTCTGTCACTGCATCTTTCCATCTTCTTCTTTTCTCTTTTCAGTGATACCTAAAAGGTGTCGTGGTTATATCATTTGTCTTTCTTGAGCTGCTCGAACTGACTGAATTAGTGATTTTCCTTTGTTGTTACATGTCTCTGTCACTGCATCTATCCATCTTCTTCTGGGTCTTCCTCTTGGTCTTTTTCCATGCATTCTCGAGAATATCGCCCTTGATGGTGATTGGTGAGGATTCATTCTAACCAGGTGGCCAAACCATTTAAGTTGTTGTACCATATGTTCTTGGCAGGGTTTTGTTTTTCTTATAGTTTCATTTGGTATTCTATCTCTTCTTGTGTTGTTTGTTACTTTTCTCAAGCATCACATCTCACATGTATTGATCTTTCTTAATTGTGATTTAGAAAGAGTCCATGTTTGACTTTCATAGCTCAAAGTTGGTATGAAAATGCTATTTATCATTTGTGTATGCTGGCACACTTCCGGTGCATGACTGTGCTGGCAACACGATGCAGTTTTCAATGGGAGTCAAATTTAAGTTAAAAATGAATTTCGTTGCCCGTAGTAAAAAGAAATTCAAGTGTTCTTGTGTGATGTGGGCAATATAATTTAATGGGCTTAAATATAGAAGCTGGAGGAAAGAGGGGAAAATGAAGTTTTTAAATATAAACATGCTGTTAAAAATGTGTTCTTGAATATCATGTTTAATTTATAAAATATAATATATTTAAATATATTTATACAATTTCTGTGCTGTTTTTAAAGAAAAATTCATTTCTCTTATTTTTAGACACCAAATAATGCATTTCATTTCTTATTAGATGTTATAATTTTTGTGGTCAAATGGTGGTTTTTTTCCTATCTTTGCATTTTTTTCTGTTATTTGTTGAATCATCCCTTTTTGTTTCCTACATTTTTAATGGTTGAATTGGTGACCTTTTTTCATGTGTTAAAAAATTTTGTCGGTGATCATCCTTTATATACAGAATATGTTTTATGTAATTGAAAAGGACCTTTGGTTATGTGGAGCGAGAGATTGAACAGGTGCCGAACCAACTTCCAATACTTGTCTTGGGTAATCATAGAGATATGGGTCACCATAGAACTGTCAGTGAGGACAAAGCTCGTTACCTGGTGGAACAGTACCAGAGTGAAAGGTAAGTGTTCAGTCTTGTCATATATTGGAATATAAAGTGATTGGGAAAACAAGAGTATGTAATGTATTTAACCCTTCACCAGGAAATCTGGTCTTAAAATACATATTATTTGTTCCTAGGTGTACGTTAAGTTAATCAAAGTGCACAAAAATACTAACATATAGATTTAAATGACTACATTAGTCTCTGCAAAAACAGGGCGACATGAAGCCATTTTGATTTTGCATTGGCTTTTGGTGGCCATTAGCAAGGATGAAATGTGTGTTTTCTAAGAAATTGGAGTTAGGAAGTGACTGCGTACTCTCTATTTGATGGAAGTTATTTGGAATCGTCGCCTGTGCGCCAAATAGGCTGTATGGTTTTCGACCATGTCAACATAATTTGCCACTGTGCTTTGGCGGTAGCTGTAACATCAGTGGAGCGGATATGGGAAATTCTCGACTGCAGCGATGCTGGTTCCACGAACTGAACAGTAACATATGGGGCAGAGATGTTTGACAGCAACAGAGCTGAAAGGTGTCAGCGACTCATTACTGATGGCTTGTGCCAGGTTCGATGAATCAGAACCATTCAGGCTCTACTCTACCTCTTCGCAGTGTCTCTAGAAATGGACTAACCATTTGTTTCTGGCCAAGTGTGAAGGGATCAAGAGGAAAGGGCAAACCAGTACTCAAAAATGCAGTGCTGAAGTCAGATTGTTGTGAGAGAGAGGTAAGTATATCAGTGTTCTACAACAAACCACAACACATACACGCCTACTTTACATCTTTTAAGGGGAGATGATAAAGAGGGCTAACTATTCTTTTAGTCATTGGGTGAATGCATTGTACAGAAGGACTTCCGGTCAATATGGTGGATATGAAACAGGGAATAGATGAGGGTGTATGAAACGGGTATGTAGCTGATCAACGCTAGATCGGTTGCAACAAGACAACTGAAAGGCACAGAGAGAGAAAGAGAGAAAAATGTGTTTAAGTATTCTAAGGATCATCGAGGATGTGATTCAGTAATTAGTTAATTAAAATTGATTGAAAGATAATATGTGAATGGAAGAGTGATTGAAAAAAAAAAAGGAGACAAATTACTAACAAACGAGTGTGATAAAGAAGTATTGGAGTCATGTGTGTCGAACATTTTGTAGATAGAATAGAGTAACGGATGAAGAATTAAAGGAAGGGGGTAGACTAGGAAAATGAGTAGGATTTAAATTGATAGACACACATGGCTAGAATACAGGAAAGAAAGAAATAAGTTGTGTGAGATAAGTCAAACAATTGAAGGAGTTTGACATGAGATGTAAGAGTATTGTGTGGAAGGCTGAAATTTTTGTTGTTGTTGTATGGTTGTCAAAGGTATATTGTTATTATGCCAATTGAGAAAACATCTACAAGGAAAGGGAAATAATTCAGAATGAATTTTTGTGTGTGTATTGTTGTTAAATGTATATTGTTATTAGGCCAATAGAAGAAAACCTCTACAAGAAAGGGGGAAATAATTAGCAAATAAGGTATTGTATAAAATGATGAATTTTTTTTTAAAATGATTGTGCTAAAGGTATATTATTAATATGGCAATAGAAAACCTCTACAAAGAAAGGAAATAATGAGCAAATGAGGTATTATGTAAAATGCTGAATTTTTTTTGTGTGTTGTAAAGAGATATAATTGAATGTATCAATAGGAAGACCTATGCAAAGAGGGAAAAGATAATTAACAAATGGAGAAAATATCTCAAGAAGGTTATAGGTGGCAAGCTAGGCAGAAGATGGGTGAGGTAGTAAAGAAAATTAAAACTAACAGTTGTAAAATAATAGTACGGGAATTAAGGAGGGACGTTACTGAGGAACAGATTAGAGGGTATTTTAGTAAGTTTGGGGAGATAATGTTTTATAGATATATAGAGAGACTAGACAATAAAAATAATGCCATAATACTATGCAGAAATAGCGAAATAGTAAATAATATTATAAACCAAGAGCATAAAATAGCAAATAAGAAGATAGTAGTAGATGTGTTTAGACCCAGGGAAAGGAGACGGGAAGATAAACGAAAGACAAGATCAGATTATTTAACTGACAGTAGAGGAAGAAGAGAGGGACTAGATAAGAGTATAAACTATAGATGGTATGTGCTACAAATAAATAACAGAATTAGGGAACAGAATAATAAAGATGATAGGGACATGAAAAGATGTATTAGCATTCAAGTAGGCACAGACAATGACATACTTAGAGAGAAGGAGAAAGAACAAAAGTTCACTCAGACGGAAATAAAAGAATGTACAGATACGGCTACACAGATGGTGGAGAAAGGAACAAGAAATAGGAAGACAATGACAGACAGACAAACGAACACAAAAAATAGAGGAATACAGGTAGATATTAATGAGAGGGTAGAAACAGGAAAAGATAAAGAAAAAGTCAGTCAAACGCCAGATGGGAAGAAGGAAATAGTAAGTAGGAGGGTTGAAAGCAGTAGTGGCATAGAGGGAGATATAGTAAAAGGGGCAAGACAGAAACTGGATGGAACACAGGTAGATAGTATTAATGAGAACATATTATTAGTAAAAGATAAAGGGGACAAAGAAATCCAGGCACAAGATACTGGGGACAAAATGTTAAACATATTAGAAAAAGTCTCTGCTAACATAGGGAATAGGTTGACAAGTGCAAGACATAGGGTGGATAGAACCCATAGAATAGAAGCTATAACAATGAGTACAATGAAGAGATCAAAAGAATTAGAAAATACACAAGAGCCAGAAAGTAAGGGGGATCTGTGGAATCGAATTTCATCTCACAGGGAAAGACTAACAAGAAAACAAGAGGAAAGAATGTTCAAAGATATATCTGATGTGGAAGAGAAGAGGCAACCGTATAATGATAGGAGTAGAGAAAATAAGAGGGAAAGTTATCACAGATATAAGAAAAATATAAACAAAGTAAGAGGGAGTCAAACGGATGATTATGGATATCGAAACAATGATGTATACCGTGATCAAGATGATAGAATGTGGAGGGATAAATACGAGGTACAACCGGGCGTATATGATTTTACAAGGGATAGGACAAGGCATCAAAAGTGTGATAGGTATTAGTTAACATTATAATGATAGAAAGTAGAACAAAGAGAGCAGCGAAGGTTACCACAGAGGTGTAGAGATAAAATAAGGTACGGGAGATATAATTAGCAAGAAGTGGTAAGGAATAATAGTTTGGAAGTTATTAGAGATGTTTAAATAACTTGCGGAAGGTATAAAGGCAGTGAAACAGGGAATAGATGAGGTGTATGAAACGGGTATGTAGCGGGGCAACAAGAGAAACAGAGCATTGATGGGAGTTGAATGAAACAGACGATATTAGTAGAGAAATAATGAACATCTAGGGGAGACAAGCAGAAGTGGTCAGGTGTGAGTGAGTGAACTGTTTTGGGAAAAAGGCGAAATAAGCGTGAATGGGTGAGATGTTTTCAGGGGAAGTAGGGAGATGAGAATAGACGTAGATTTTAAAAGTTAGTGTGCATTTGAGCCGGGTTCAGTGCGGACGTCTAGAGAAATCCAGTTAGCTTACCGCGGACTAGAAAGGAGTTGTAAATAGATGAAAGTTAAGACAGATATAGGGCGACAGCCAATTAGTTTAGTTATCCTATTTCCAGGAGTTGTGTTTGTTAGTTACTAAATGTTGTGTTAGATATGGCAAGATAGAATAGGTGTGATCGTCACTGTTAAGGTTAGGGTTACCTTATCGGCAACGACACTGATTGTGAATCAGCGAAATTGACATAGTAGAACATTGTTGGAAACTTGTTAAGTGTCCAGCGCTCGCCGACTTTGAGGAAGTCGTGGAGCAAGACTTATGAAGAATATAGAATAAGTGTGATTGTCACTGTTAAGGTTAGGGGAACCTTAGTGGCAAGGAAACTGATTGTGAATCAGCGAAATTGACATAGTAGAACATTGTTGGAAACTTGTTAAGTGTCCAGCGCTCGCCGACTTTGAGGAAGTCGTGGAGCAAGACTTATGAAGAATATAGAATAAGTGTGATTGTAGCTGTTACGGTTAGCGTTACCTTCTCGGCATAGAAACTGATTGCGAATCAGTGCAATCGACACGTTGTTGGATAATCTTGCCGACTTCAAGGAAGTCGTGGCGGGAAAGTTTAGGAAGCCTATGACTAAGCTTCTACCATGAAGAGAGACTTTCATCGATCGTGTAGATCGTACACATCATTGGGAAACTTCAAGTAAGGGTCCTCAGAGACTTGGAAGCTTATGACTAGCTTCTACGACACACAATTGAACTTGTTAGTCAAGTAGTTTACACAGAGTTGGGAACTCGACAAGAGAGTTCCACAGAGTTTGGGGCTATATTAGCAGTCCATGAGGAGTGCACCTGAGGGTGGCACTAATGTTAATCAAGGGAGGGAATTTTCACTGTGAATATATATACTGTTAATTTGTGAAATGTGTTTACGTGATCCGGACATGTGCCTTGTCAAATAAAGATGTTGTGTGTGTAGTCAGGACTTGTGTTGAGTCATTAAAACATCTTCAGTGTTACAACCATCTAGCGAGTGAACGAGCTGGGAGAAATCGCGGGGGAATTGATAAGTTACAACGTGAAGTACTACACTATAGATCATAACGGTCCAAGGAGAGTCGCAACAGAATGACGTGAAGTACAAGGCATCAATCATGGCGGTCCAAAAGACTGGCATGGTAGTTTGAGCCCGGGGCAGATCATAAGAGTGGCGAGCAACTCGTCATTCAGCAATCCGGCCATAAGCAGCATCACGAGCCCTCGCTCATCGTGCTAAAGCACCTCTGGTACTCGGGCTCATGGTGAAGAGGAGTGATCTCAGTCTCAAGGTTGACGAGCGATCAATCGATCGTCATTTCATCGGTCACGACATTGATTGTCAAGTGATTGTCGATAAAGATCAAGTGAGATTATTACATTTGGTACAGTGATATTAGAGCAAAGGAAATTATACGCTCTCTCAATCAGAAAGGTATTATTACAGATACACTGCAGGAACCTTTGAGGCTCAGTCTGAAAAATGTTCAGCGTTGCAGTTTCCTCATATTCCAAGTCCGGCTTGCTGCCGGAGATACTGAGTTTAGTGCTGTGTGCACACTGTGAGCTGTGTTTTTCATCCGGATTGCGTTTCGATATTCTGATTGCTTACGATGAATGATGATATCATATGATGAAGGACTGTTCAGCTGTGTTCACTTTCGATGCCGCTTGGCCTATGTCTTTTGGCATGTGCTGTAGCTGCTATGATGGGGACTGCAGTTACCTTTCTTTGTTTGGATCATTCAATGAGATGTGTTTTAATTTAAATGATTCCACTGGCACAGGCGGTTGAGCAATTATGGATTTTAATTTGTTTGCAGTGTTACTTAGGTCTTTGACTAACCATAGCCATAATTACACAGAAATCTTTAGATGGCGAATTGCGATGAAATGCTTTTAAACAAGACTAATTAGCTATTTGAAAATACTGGTTAATATTGTTTTTGTTTGTCTTTATCAACTGAATTTATGCTGTCCAGAAAAAAAGGAAAATTTAGACATTGTTCATTTTTTTTTTTTTTTCAAAAATGACTTTCAAGATTAGTTGAATTCAGAAAATATGAAAATAAAAATATTTTTTATCAGATTGCTCATCAGCTGAAAGATTAATCATATTTAATACATTTTTAGTTTGTTTTGGGGTTTTTAACAATAATATAATATAATAAAGTAACAAAATAAAACACTAATTTTATAGTAACAATGATGGTGTTATCATCATCGAGTGTCTTCTCCGCAACGAAGGTTGGCTACCATGGAGCGCCATTCTGCTCTGTCTCTTGCTTTGATGGTGCAGGTTGTCATAGGCTGATTTGTCCATCTTTTGATGTTACTCGTCCATGTTAGTTTTGGTCTGCCTCTGCCTCTTTTACCTTGTATTTTCCGCTCCAGGATTACTTTTAGTAGGCTGTTGTGTCTTTTAACATGGCCCAAAAATCGCATTTGTCTTGTTTGAATTGTGCTTAGTAGTTCTCTTTTAATTTTTAGTTGTTTTAAGACGTCATCGTTTGTTTTCTTTTCCTTCCATCCAATTCTACCTATTCTTCTATATATTCACATTTCAAAGGCTTCAATTCTCTGTTCTGTTTTCTTGTCTAATGTCCATGTTTCTGCACCATATAGGAATATTGAGAAGATGTAACATTTTGCTATTCTTAGTTTTAGCCCCAGTTTTAGCCCCGGTGTTATTTGTCTTGATGTTAGTATGTTCTTCATGACATTAAAATTACTTTTTGCCATTCTTATTCTTTTGTTTATTTCACTTGTACATTTTCCATCACCGGATATAGTATGTCCAAGGTAGTTGTAGTTCTGAACTGTCTCTAGGTCTATTCCTTCTATTTTGATATCCACTTGTGGGTTTTGAGTATCTTTGTTTATGATCATAGTTTTAGTCTTTTTGATATTCATATCTAGTCCATATTTTTTGCTTGTCATGTTTATTTCATTAAGTAATTGTTGTAGATCTTTAAGATTTTCTGCTAGTAGTACTGTATCGTCAGCATATCTTAGGTTATTGATTCTTTCCATTAATTTGTAGGCCTGGCACCTCTATGTTTTTAAAAATTTGCTCAGTGTATAGATTGAACAAGCTTGGTGATAGGATGCATCCCTGTCTTACTCCTCTTTTTATATCAATGGGTGTAGAGTTATCTTTGTTATATTTTATTATTGCTGTTTGCTCTCAGTATAGATTACATATTAGTCGTATGTCCATGTCATCTAGATGTATCTCTTTTAGACATTCTATAAGTTGTTTGTGGTGTACTCTATCAAAAGCTTTGGTGTAGTCTATGAAGCAGGCATATATTGATTTGTTTACTTCTGTGTATTTTTCGATTAATGTTCTCATGCAGAATATGACTTCTTTTGTCCTGCTATTTTTCCTAAATCCAAATTGCTGCTCATCTAATTCAGTATTGATTTTATTCTGAATCCTTCCTTGTATAACTTTTAGCAAGATTTTTGTAACATGGCTCATTAGGCTTATTGTTCTAAAGTCACTGCATTCAACTGCACCATTCTTTTTAGGCAATGCAATGAAAGTTGATGTTTTCTTTGATGTTATATGTTATGGTGTTATACTTTTTGTAATATAATAATTTAGCGGTACATATAGAATAAATTCCACTGATAGATGTTTCCACTTGTTAATAGATAACAAATATAAATGATAATTCTCATCATTAAAAAAAAAAAGTAAAGAGCCCCTGTCACGCCAAGTGGCATACAGGGAATATGGTGTTAGTGACCCTATTTTTATAGACTATCAGCACATAATTTTTGGGGTAATGTGGTCACTATTACGCCTGTGCCACTTTACATTCCCAGAAAAAAAATCTTGTACCCATTTAAGGCTGGGTGAACCCGGAAGCCGCCGATCAGGATTAAACCTGATCTCAATTGTGACATTACTTGAGGGTAATTATACGAAACTGTTTCTGGCAAGTTTAATCAGGCTCAAGGCTCAAGAACAGATGAAATGATCTACAGATATTTTTTGTGTGTGAAAAATAAGTCATCGTTTCAGACCTTATCTCTACTGAGGAAGTGTGCAACAAAATCCAACGAACCACCTAGCCAATTAAAGACTTACTGTCAACAGTAAAGGAAATAAAATTTAAAATGTATGGACATGTTACATGATCTATAAGTTGTGAAGACCATTATGCAGGGCAAAGTACCAGAAAATTAAGACACGTTACACTGAAGGTGTAGTGGGAAGACAATATCAAAGAAAGAACAGGATTAACCTCCTTAAGATCTCAGAAAGCAGCTCTCAATCATAAATGCTGGAAGAAAGTTGTGAAGATGACATCAGGAGTGTCACACCGACTGCCTAGCCTAAGTTAATGATGATGATGCATCATAATTGTCACAAAACGTGACACTGATCAATGTCTGTGTATCTCACACATGTTGGAACTGTTCAGAATTATCACTTCAAGGAAAGAAAATCTTGTTCTTTGTCTCAGTCACACTTCTTTAAAACAGTTCATGAGAGGAAAGAAGTTGCAACACTTTATCTTCTCAGGTATAATGAAGGCAAGGAGGAGATGAGGAAGATCTTCTTTCTTTCTTCATTTTACCTTTCATTGTAAATGGGAGTAACAGTTTATTTTCTTTAGCTCTTCTCTTGTTTCTTTCCTGTGGTTATCTTCCCTTGAGTCTATAATATTGCATCAATTCATCTCTTTCATGGCCATGCCTTTGTTCTGGTGCTTTCATAATATTTGTTCATGGCTTAATATACCACGTTTAGTTCTTCCTGTCTAATCACATGGTCAAACCATTTTATCTGTTGCTTCATTATGTATTCATGCTTCATTATGTATTCAGTAACAAACATTTTTAAAAATGAATTCATCATCAATGAGTACCATCTCCGAATCGAAGGTTGGCTACCATTGAGCAACATTCCGCTCTGTCTCTTGCTTTGAACATCATCATCATTGAGTGCCGTCTCCGCAACGAAGGTTGGCTACCATGGAGCGCCATTCTGCAAAAATGAATTCATTTTATTAATTTATGTTTACTCTTAACACATTTCAGTAGTGGTAGTGACTGTCTGCTGCTCTTGAATTTAACATCCAGGTCTGACATTGGCAGCGTAATGTTTAAATCAAGATAGTTTGTAGAGTGCTTGTTTTGCCTCTAGCATTGTTTCTCTGTTGGACTGTCATAGTGACATCTGTTTGATAAATGAAAGATCAAGAGAAGATTATCCAGATGACACGTGATAAAAAAAATGATAGGCTTAGTTATACAGACCTTGAATAAAGAAAAATGGAGATACGTGATTGCCACCCCTTTGCAGCATATCACTGACTGAATTATATTCTTTGCTTTAATTGTATAGTACAGTGGTTAGCACATTAAAATCTCCATCCAAATATAGTTTGTTTATTTGTCCAAATATATGTACATGCTTCAGTCTACCTGAGGGACAACAAATGGAAAGATGGGTAGAACACTACTCCAACCTATACCATGATGACAGACCAGCAAGCACAGTTCTAGCCCAGTCAATACCTAAATATCCTACAATGTCTGAGCTGGACACTGAGCCTACTATGAACGAACTTGCTGACGCCATAAATGCCCTCTCAAGAGGAAAAGTTACAGGAAATGACAACATTCCCACAGAGATACTAAAGGAAAACTTAAACGTACTAATTCCACATCTATACAAACTGTTAATCAAATTCTGGAGACAAGGAGAAATACCTCATGATATGAGAAATGCTAAGATCATAACACTATACAAAAACAAAGGAGACAGGGGTGATTGCAATAACTACAAAGGCATCTCTCTCCTTAGCACAGCCGGCAAGGCTTTTGCGAGAGTGATACTAAAACACCTGCATAGACTTGCAGAATGTACTTTTCCTGAGTGTCAATGTGGCTTCAGAGCCGGGAGAGCAAATCATCATCATCATCAAGTTCCGGGCATGCTGGCGTAGGTGATCATGTCTCTCCACAACTTTCGATCTCGGCAGCTATTTATCATTTCTGTTGTTGACCTTCTGTCAAGCCATTCTCTTAAGTTGTCTGTTATTTTTTCTCTTTGCTTCCCTCTATCTCTTCGTCCCTCAATTTTTCCAGTTGTTACAATATATTCCAGTTGTTCTCTTTTCATTACATGGCCAAAAAATGATGATTGTTTCTTCCTAATATTGGAAATTAGCTCTCTTTTTGCTTTGACCTCTTTCAGAACAATTTCATTACTCTTCTTAGCTGTCCATGGTATTCTCAACATTCTTCTGTGAAACCACATTTCTACAGATTCCAGTGATTTTCTTGTCTGTTGTCCTATTGTCCATGATTCATATCCATATGTTAAGACTGGCTCTACATAACATTTAAGTACTCTTTTTTCTTGTTTCTATTATCAAAAATGGATTGCATAGTATCTTCCTCATTTTCTGGAAAGCTGCTTTTGCCTGAGCCATTCTGCATCTCACCTCTTTTGTACATCTTCCGTCTGAGGTTAACAAATTTCCCAAATATTTAAATTCATTTACCTGTTTTAATATTGTTCCACTTGTCTTTATTTTGCACTGAGGTGATGTCTTTTTCTTTGTTGTTACCATTACATCTGTCATTTTTGCTATTATGGCTGAGTCCTTTATTTTTGCTTTCTTTGACTATAATGTCCAACATTTCTTGTAATTCACTCTTAGCGATTAATACTATATCATCAGCATACCTTAGATTATTTATATTATGACCTCCAATTGTTATTCCAGGCATGCCCCTTATAGATCTTAAAATAATCTCACTATAAATTTTAAACAAATTTGGTGACATCATACAACCTTGTCTAACACCCTGTTTTATTTGTTGAAACATTCCCAATTGGTTTCCAGTTCTTATGGCCACTGTTTGTTGCCAGTACATGTTCTTTATTATTCTTAGATCTTTGCTGTCTACGTTTATACTTTCTAAAATTTTGATTATTTCTTGGTGCTTTACTTTGTCAAATGCCTTGCTGTAATCTATGAAACATAGGTATAGATCTGTTTTCACCTCTATGGCTCTTTCTACTAAAGATCTTATGATATAAATGGCATTGCTTGTTCCTTTATCTCTAACAAAACCACATTGTTCATCGCTAATTTCTGGACTGATTTTGTTTTGCACTCTTCGCATGATGATTCTTAGTAATATTTTAGTCATATGACTCATAAGGCTTATTGTGCGATTATCATCGTATTCAATCGCACCCGATTTCTTCGGTAGGGCTATGAATATTGATTTGAGCATGTCGTCTAGTATATATCCGCTGTTGTAGATACCTGGTATATATCAGCTTCCATAGATATCATTCAATATTTTTGTTATTATTTCTATTCCAAAATCACCCATGGCTTCAATCTCTTCTTTAGTTATATTATCTGGTCCAGGAGCTTTGCCTGCTTTCATATTGCGCAAGGCGTCTTCCACTTCTTCTCTGAGTATTTCAGGTCCATCTCCATTATCCTTAATATTTATTTCCGTTTGTTCATCATTATAAAGATCTTTAATGTATTCTGTCCATCGTTCCCTTATGTTTTCTTGATCAATCAACAGTTCTCCTTCCTTTGATCTTAGACATCCAGTTTTTGATTGTGTTTTTCTTCCTGTTAATTCCTCAATTTGTTTGTATATAGCTTTAGCATCTCCTTTTTGTAGCATTCAATCTCTTTGCATCTCTCTTTTAGCCGTGGTTCTTTTGTTTCATTGCATTTTACTACAATTTCTTTATTTAATCTCTTATACTCATCTTTATTTTTTTATTTCTTCTTCTTGTATCCATTAGCTGCAAAATGTCATATGTGATCCATTTCTTTCTTGAATTACTCCTCACTGGTGGTATGAACTCTTTTGATGTTTGTTGCATTGATTATTTTAGCATTTCCCACTGTTCACCAATGCTTTGTATCTTCTCTATTGCATTGTACCAGTTCTGAATTGTGATTTTATATTTGTCTTGCAGCTTCTTGTCTGATTTTAGTAAATCTAAATTTAACTTGTGTTTACTGAGGCTCGTTTTGTTGTTTTTAATTTTACTCTAAGCTTTCCCACAACTGGTACATGACCACTATTGCAATCTGCCCCTGATCTAGTTTTCACACACACCAGACTGTTTCTAAATCTATTGCTTATCATTATGTAATCAATTTGATTACGTGCGTTGTCTCCTGGGCTTTTCCATGTCCACAGACATCTTGGATGTTGCTTAAACTAGGTGTTTCCTATCATCATGTTGTGTGTTCTGGCCCAGTCAATAAGTTTCTGACCTCTTTCATTCCTCTCGCCTAAGCCATAATGACCAACTACTTCCTCAACTCTTTCCTTTCCTACTTTTGCGTTAGAATCCCCTAGAACTATGGTGTTTTCATGTGGTTTGCATTTATGAAGTGCCTCATTTAACTCGTAAAATTTATCGTTTCCTCTAGACTGTCTGCTGTTGGTGCATAAACTTGTATAAGATTTATGTCTATTGGCTTTCCATTCAGTTTCACTAAAAGGATTCTGTCAGATATTGGGTAAAAGCCTTTCACTGTTCTTGCTCTTTCTGCATCCAAGATGATACCTACTCTTGGTGTTCAGTACCTCCAGAATAGATTATTTTATGTTTATCAGAATACATCTCCCCTGATCCGGTGTATCTCACTTCGCAAAGTCCCAGTAATTGTAAACCCATTCTTTTCATTTCTTGTATGATGTTTTCTAGTTTACCCTTCTGCATGAGTGTTCTCACATTCCAAGTACCTATCTTTAGAGTTTGTTTTATCTTTATTTTGCTTACAGTAGCTTGATGTCGATCGGATATCACAAGGCAACAGGGCAGCCACAGGTTGTACTGTTTACTGCATACAGTAGCAGGTAAAATTACCCGACCTGACAAAAGGAGAGCAAATATAGACATGATTTTCACACTTAGACAATTACAAGAAAAATGCTGGGAACAAAATATGCCGCTCTATATTGCCTTTGTGGATCTCACAAAGGCCTTCGACTCAGCAAACAGAGCTGGGCTCTACAGGGTGTTAGAAAGCATAGGCTGCCCACCTAAATTACTTAAGCTGATTGTGTCCTTTCATGAAAACATGAATGCTAAAATCTACTTTGATGGGAGTTCTTCAGAGAGTTTTAAAGTCAACAACGGAGTGATCCAGGGATGTGTCTCGCCCCCACCCTTTTTGGTATATTTTTTGCTGCCCTTCTAAATTACACCTTCGAAAACAGCTCAGGAGATATTTACATATACACAAGATCAGATGGCTCACTGTTCAACTTAGTACGACTAAGAAGCAAAAACAAATGTTGCCCTACTTAAAGAACTTTTATTTGCTGGCGATGCAGCCCTAGTCGCTGAAGCCATCCTACAATCGCTGATCAACAACCTGGACAAAGTATGCAACCTTTTTTCACTGTCAATTAGTGTTCAGAAAACAGTAATGCTAAGTCAAGGTGACATCAAACCTTTATTAATCACTTTAAGAGCTTGTCCACTAGAATCAGTTCAGAAATTCACATATCTTGAATCCACAATGACGCAAACCACTTCTCTTGATGATGAAATAAACAGCCAAATTGGTAAGGCAGCTATGACTTTCGGCAAACTCACAGAAAGGGATTTGATCTACATGAAACTAACGCCGAAGACCAAACTCATAATATATCAAACTTGTGTGCTTCACACACTATTTATATGGATCTGAAACCTGGACAACATACTCAAAACAGGAAAAAAGACTAAATGTCTTCCACATGTGATGTCTCCGCAGAATAATGCACATCAAATGGCAGGACAAAATAACCAACTTAACTGTCCGGCAACTTGCTAAGACCCCAACAATCATGTCGATGCTCAGATGTCGAAGACTAAGATGGCTGGGGCACATCCAGCAAATGGAAGAAAAATGCATCCCCAGGCAAATACTATATGGTGAACTAACACACGGAAAAAGACAAATCGGCAGACCTAAACTACGATATAGAGATATCTGTAAATCATCTCTGAATTACTTCTCTATCTGTGAAAATAACTGGGAACATTGGGGGGGGGTGTAATGTTCTATGTTCAATTGATTAATAAATCCTTTTTTATCTTAGACCTGAAGGCTCTGGAAAAATCCGTTATGCTGAGTCATCAATGAGAAATGGATTTGGTTTGAAATATCTGCACATGTTCTTTAATCTGCCATTCCTTCAACTTCAGGTATGTTAACATCTCAGGTCTAAGAACAGTCTCTTATTTCTTTCTATTTACAGCCTCATTCAGCAGTGCTGTCATATACAAATTAATAAATGTTTTCTTTTGTTTGCACTTAAAAGAATTTGTGTATGTTATGTAAAAAAATAAAAGTAATAAAATGTTATATCTTCTCAACATTCCTGTATGGTGCAGAAACATGGAGATTAGACAAGAAAACAGAACAGGAAATTGAAGCCTTTGAAATGTGGATTTATTGAAGAATAGGTAGAATTGGATGGAAAAATAAGAAAACAAATGATGAAGTCTTAAAACAACTAAAAATAAAAAGAGAACTACTAAATACAATTCAAACAAGATAAATGAGATTTTTGGATCATGTAAAAAGACACAACAGCCTACTAAAAGTAATCTTGGAAGGGAAAATACAAGGTAAAAGAGGCAGACCAAGAGTAACGTGGATGAGTAACATCAAATGATGGACAAGTCAGCCTATGACAACATGCACCATCAAAGCAAGAGACAGCAGAATGGCGCTACTTTGCATTGTGTCAGATTCATTTGTTGGGTTGGAATACAGCAACAGTCTACATGAAATGGTTTGTACACCCAAGTCTCTTGTATAAAAGAATAGTTTTACTTGGTATAGTCCAACAAACAGAAATGCAATATACAAAGTCCAGTGGCCTGGTATCAAAGTAAATGCTAAGGAAATATCATTTACCTCCGACTCTTGTAATCACTCAAGGCTCTCTCATTTCGATATCACTAACTCATCATACACTAACTCACTTCTCACTAAATGAGTGTTTGCTCATGTGCTGCTATGAGAGCCTAACTTAAATCCACTGTGTCTTTCTAGTTACTTCGTTTCCATCTAAGTTCCTCTATTGTTTGGAAACTCCATCCTACTAACTTCTAACTAACAAAGAGTGTTTGCTCGATTACTGCTACAAGGGCCCAATGCCCTAGCCGTGTGGCCAGTCTCCTATTTCTTTAGCTTGCATGTGATTTCTCTATCTGGAAACCCTCTGCACGGCCTTAAGTATCTCGTACCTCAGCCAATCAAAAACTACTTAAGTAATTTCCCAGCCAATGAAATCTCTTCGCGTCGTAGCCTCTATCTCACCTAACACTTCCCTTAAGTCTATTCACTCCTCCATGCTTCTCACAAGTCCCCATAATCATGAGACTTTCCCATCTCAACTCACCCAAACAAAACAGTTCACCAAACATAACATGAATGTCACTTTCACTCACACATACGCTGGTTCTCTCAATTCTCCTTACACTGTCCCTAACTTTATTATTTCCTTACATCCCTGGCTACACTTTTGCATGTAGGTAATATGGTGTTAGCGCCCATATTTTCCCAGCAGATAGTCAGCACATTTGTGGGTAATGTGAATGGCAACACACCAGATTTCCTATTTTCCAAGTGAAAAAGTCTGTTGTATTCGTTTTCAATGACTGGGTGAACCTTGAGCCCTGTTAGTTGGGAGGGGAAACATTGAGTGTACATAACCATAGGTAAGACACATACTGTTCATCCTAGTTCATACTGGAATTTTGTATATAACCTCATTAAGAAAAACTATTTTAAGTGATCATCATCATCATGTGCCATACTGGTTGGCATAAGTGATCATGTCTTTCCACAATCTTCTATTCACAGTGCAATCGTATCAATTCTGTTGTTGACTGTTTTCTATGCCATGACACCAAGCTATCCAGTATCTTCTTTCTTTATTGTCTGCGATCTTGCTTTCCAAGGTATTTTACCAGTTTTAACCAAGTATTCCAACTTTCCTCTTTTCATGATGTGCTTGAAAAATGTTGATTATTTCTTTCTGATGTTTTTTAGGAGCTCCTTTTTGCGTTATGCTCTTTGAGAATTTCCTCATTGGTCTTTTCAGCTGTCCAGAGAATTCACAACATTCTTATAAGAAATTCCATCTCTGTAGCCTCTAATCGTCTTTTCATTTGTTTGTTTACTGTCCACAATTCGCTTCCATAGGTCAGAATTGGCTCTATATAGTACCGATGAACTCTCTTTCTCACTTCTATTGACATAGATTTGTTGCATAAGATGTTTTTCATTTTCTGAAATGATATTTTGGCCTGAGCTATTCTGCATTTTATATCTGTGGTGTATCTTCCATCTGATGTTATCATTGTGCCCAAGTATTTGGGGCATTGCACTTGTTTCAGATATGTCCTGTTTATTTTCATGCTTCATGATGGTGTTAATTTTTTCTTTGATATGACCATTACTTCTGTTTTCTTTCTATTCAGACAGAGACTTTTCATGTTTCTTTTTAAAATTGTTCAAATTTGTCTTTTTTAAAATCTGTCTGGTTGTCTTTAACAGTTCTTGTAAGGTGTCTTTGAGTTTGATGTTTAGCTCCATTTGGCCAGTGTTTACCTCTTAAAGTATCTTACCTGCCTGCAGTCGTGAATGATGTTTGATGCAGTCTTTGGTGCCTGTACACACATTTATATTTCTAATTTTGAACTTTATGTACATGTGGTTTCGAAGTAGATTTTGTCCTGTACTTAGTCGAAAGATGAAGTAGGTGGTAATTGTTGCATTTGGTTTTTCATTTCCTTCTTATCATACTGAACTTACTGGTAGTTTGTGATTGGTAAACTTGGTTGTTCAGTTTTGCTACCATCCTTGACTAGAATGTCAGCTTTCATATTTAGATGTACTAAAATCATCCATCTATTGAAGTCTATACTTTCTAAATCTGTATTCACTAACAAATTTCTCCCTGTTATTGAGTTATCTATTAGTCTTCTTCTTCTTCCTTTTAACTCCCCGTGGAGCATAGGTCTTCAACAAACACTTTCCAAGTCGTTCTGTTTCTTGTCATTCTTTCAAAATCATTCAATGTCTTCCCCATCATCTTCATCTCTGCTTCACATGCCTTCTGCAAGAATATTTTGGTTTCCTCTTTGTTTTTTTTTCTACACAAATAAGTACTATCTGAAATTCATAACTTTTTCATGAATTTAATTATTTCTTTAGATTTCGTCCATTTCAAAAGGAATTTCACAATGTCTGACTTCAAGATTCCATTTCTTGTGTACATCACAGTTGTGACTCCTGATTTTGTTGTTTGATTAAATGGTTTTATACTTTTTGTTGTACTAATCCATTCCTCATCAACATAGAAGTCATGACGATAAATAAAAAATACCCTTTACTGGTAAAAGTTGAGAAGAAATGAAAAGATAGATATAAAAAAACAATGGTATGGTTAAAACTGTATGTAACAAGTGGACAATGCAAATCAGAATGATGTTTTGGTACAAAGGCCTTCAAATGGAACAAACATACTTGTTTGTACAAATATGTATTTAAAAAAAAAAAAATAATTTTAAAATCTAACTAGAAGGAGAAATGAAAGGAAAATAAGAATAAAATCTTCCCTGATGTGGAATCTGGTGTGCACACATGTACCCCGTGCGCCCTTCCGTTCTTTCCCCTTCAGGGAAGATTTTATTCTTATTTTCCTTTCTTTTCTCCTTCTAGTTAGATTTTTTTATTATTAATTTTTTTTCTTTTAAATACATATTTCTATGTGTGTTGTATGTTTGTTCCTGTTGAAGGCCTTTGCACCAAAACATCGTTCTGATTTATGTTGTCCACTTGTTATGTGAAGCTTTAACCATACTGTTTATTTATTTATTTTTTTTTCTATATATATATTTTGTTCATTTCTCCTCACTGTTAACTTCACTGCAGCTTTGCATTTTGATGCATTTATATGCATTTCTTTGCCTTGACTCTAAAAGTTGAGAACCAAGATCATGCTGTAGTGAAAAAACTTGCAGACTTTTGAAGCATAGTAATACCAATTAGAGGAACTGACACAGATATACATTAAAACCATATTAGGGACTGGTTGGTCTTGAGGTAAGACATCGGCCTCGAGACATAGAGGTTGTGGTTAAATCCCGGCTACACTGGTTGGGATTTTTATTTATAATTTCTCTCTGCGGCAACCACCCCTGGTCTCAGCAGCGAGGCCCGGCTTGAAACATCAATTACTCATTGACGGAAAAAATATGAGTACCTCCAAAGTCGGAGTTATCTGCCTGTGTGGCGAGGGACCCCTGTGCACACGGCTGCTAGGGAAAAATGGATTAACACGCAAAATTCAATTCCTAGTTTCTAGGACTTCGTCAGAGGTAAAAAGCTGGCGAACGAAAAAAAAACCATAATAAATATTTATGCAATTAAATGTGCAGAAACCTTTTCTTCACATATTTCTCAAATACTTTCTCACATACTTCAATATTTTTCTTCATTATTTTTTGTTCATATGTTGAGTTCAAATGTGCCATGTGGCTCAGTGCATCAAATTTCAGCTGTCAATTATTTGGGATTGCTTCTTGAGTAGTTAGTTTTTTTTTTTTCTCCTTGAGCCTCATGCATTTGTTGCATAATCTCATTTGTTGTTTATTTATTTCATAATTCTCATGTTCTTGTTTTAATTAATTCACCATGTGGACTTCAAACACTTGTATATCCTTCAGAGAGAAGCACTTCTGAAGCAGCTTGAGACCAACACAAGTGACTTAGTCTCCACAGAGGAGGAGCTGGAAATACATGAAGATTCTGAAGAGCAGAACTATAATCAGTACGTTTTCTTATTCTTCTCCCCCTCCTCTTCATCTTCTCATTCTTCTTCTTTTCATTCTTTTTCTTCTCTCCATTCTTCTTCTTATTCTTCTCCCCTCTTTCCCCTTCCTCTTCTCCTTCTTCCTCCTCTTTATCCTTCTCATTTTTTCTTCTTCTACCTCTTCTTCTTTTTTCTTCATTCACTGAGGTCTCTCTATCTGTAGCATTGTCTTTTCTATAAATTTGGTTATCTTTAACAGCTCTTGCATAAAGCCATAAATGTTTTTAGTTTAGTGTGGATTAAAGGTCATTTAATCTATGTGCATCTCCCAATGCATCACACTGGTTGCAGTCTTGAAGCGTATATATGTTACAGTATATTGTGGTATGCAATACATATGTTCACATGTTTTCTTGAATTTTGTGTATATTTGGTGATATGTACTCAATATTAGTATATCTGATTTTGTTTATTAACCTGTTTTTGTTTATTTAAATATGTTGTTACATTTTCTTTTTGTTACCAAAAAAATTATGTGCTTTTATGTCGTTCCAGTTTTTGTGTTGATCTTGCAGTAGAGACAATAAGAAAAAAAAAAAGTAAAGTACCCCGTCATGCCAAGTGGCATATAGGGAAATATGGTGTTAGTGACCCTATATTTTACAGACCTTCAGCACATGATTTTTGGGGTAATGTGGTCGGTATTACACCCGTGCTTCTTTACTTTCCCAGAAAAAAATCCGGTACCCATATAAGGCTGGGTGAACCCGGAAGCCGTCGGTTGGGATCGAACCCTACCCATTGTCCTTTGTAGTCCAGTTCACTAACCACTGAGCTATCGCGGCTCCCTAGTAGAGACAATAGTAAAGTAAATTGTATTTTGCAGGTTCCTCCATTCCCTTGCCCAAAGGAGAGCCCAGCAAGAAAAGCTGGCAGAGAATGTAGCTATGGACACAACCATTCTGGACAAATCTGGGATGGCATTAGGAAAGGAAGGAGATCCAGCCAACATGAGTACTGCTAGCAAGCCCAGAACTATCAGCACAAATGGAATAACTGATTTAACATCCACAAGTGGTAGCATGTTTTTTTTTTCTTCAATTATTATAGTAATGTAAAATTGTAAAAAATTTATAGTGACTATTACTTATTGTATGCCAGAATTGAGAGTGGCTTTATAGTTTGTGCCTGAATATTATTTAGGTTTTCATTAATAGACCTTATGTATATTAAGTAAATATATTTCTAAAAGTGAAAGAAACAGAAAGCCACCCGACTGGACTACTGACGTTTGGACAACTTGTGTTCGAGTCCTGCTGGGAGCAAAGTGAATTGTACTCGTGGTTGGGAAAAAAAAATCTTGCATCCTGGAACCAGCCACTGACATACTTTCCTCACGAGTCCATAGCACCAGATCATCTGCGTATATTGCTGAGTGTATTCAGGGTGGAATGTCCAATACGATGTCATTTATGAAAATTAAAAAGAGTGTTGGAGACAAAACTCTGCCTTGTGGGACACCTTGTTCGATTGTGACCTTCTTACTTAGTTGACCTTGTACTTGTATTCTAGCCATTCTATCCTGAAGGTATTGAAAGATCCAATTGAATAAACTACCCTGGATGCCAAGTCTAAAAAACTTGTTCTTCAAACCCTCTCGCCAAACCCTATCAAGAGCCTTCTCTGTGTCGATCCACACTGCCAGTGTGTGTTTCTTTTCTTGTAGAGCATCCTCTATTTCCTGTGCAATGTAGGTGACCAGGTCTTCAGTTGATCTGTGCTGACAGAAGCCACTTTGTTGTGGTACGATTTGTTGTTTTGTCTCCAAATGCCACATAAGTCTTCTGTTAACCAGCCTTTCCATGAGTTTACTCAGACAGCTCAGTAAGCTAATTGGTCTATTGATGCTCTGGTGTCTTTAATTCACACTTATGCTGAATTTCTTTTTAATTGATAACTAATGTAGCAGTGATATTTCTTTAACAGACATAATAGTTGGACCATCTTGAACTATAGTCCTACAAATCTACAAATTTGTAACTGTGCTGAAAAACAAGTTCCTATATAAAATATAACTTGAATATAACATTTGATTGTAACAAATAACAAAACTTTTCCTCTGGTTTGGTAAACCATTTATTTGCTCTCTCTGTATGTAGTTCAAGATTGTCTCTATGTCAATTCTTACTCATACAATCACTTTTCTTAATTTTCTCTCTTCTGGTCACTCAATCTGACCAAGATTGTCTCTATGTCAATTCTTACTCATACAATCACTTTTCTTAATTTTCTTTCTTCTGGTCACTCAATCTGACCAAGATTGTCTCTATGTCAATTCTTACTCATACCACCACATTCCTAATTTTCTCAATTGTGGTCACTCAAGCTTCTTTCATCTGGCATCTAATTTCTGTGGTGATTAACTTCTTTTTTTTTTTTTTTTTTTTTTTTGAATCATTAGTGACGATATTTGGCAGTGATAGCATAATGTGTGAATGTAGATGCTTTATTGTATTCTTGTCACTTTACGTTTCAGTAACAAAAGCGTTTTTACGATAGTGGCTTGTTACACCTCTGATCAACGGTTCTATACCAAGTGGGAGAAAAACAGTTCCGCTATCTTGGAAAGAAACCACCGGAAAATTATGATTGTTATATTTATTAATTATATTTTTGATAAAATATCTTTACAAGGATTCTCTCTCTCTCTCTCTCTGTCTCTGCGATCAGGACTCAATCAGAGTAGGATTCCAGACTCTCACATGAAGTCAGCTGTCAGGTTAAGTGTGTTGATCGCCCCCACAGACAGAACATCACAATTAGAGTCTGCCAGATCCACTCTGATTGAACACCCGTTAAAACGTTGCACTATGTTCTGCACCACTGGCCCAGTGCATCTGATTTCAGCCTGCATTTTATTCAGGTTTGCTTTCCTTAGCCTTTGATTGCCCCCAATCTTCCTGCAAGGCAGCAGATTGTCTTTTCTGTAGGGGGATTCTGCCCTTAGATGGTAGGCCATCCCAGGTTTACGAGCACCATCTGCCCGAGTCACTATAGGTGACTAACACAGACATGCACACACAAAGATATGAGATGTGACTAACACAAACATGCACACAGCGATATGAGGCATGACTAACACTGACACACATCAAAATATGAGATATGACTAATACAGACATACACGCAAAGATATGACACATGACTAACATAGACATGCACACAAACATATGAGATATGACTAACATAGATATGCACACACAAAGATATGACACATGCCTAACATAGACATGCACACAAAGATATGAGATATGACTAACATAGACATGCGCACACAAAGATATGACACATGCCTAACATAGACATGCACACAAAGATATGAGATATGACTAACATAGACATGCACACACAAAGATATGAGATGTGACTAACATAGCCATGCACACACAAGGATATTAGATGTGACAAACACAGACATGCACACACAAAGATATGACACATGACTAACACAGATACATACTAAGATATGAGATATGACTAAACACAGACACACATAAAGATATGAGACATGATTAACACGGACACACCAAGATATGAGATATGACTAACATGACACACACCAAGATATGAGCCATGGCTAGCACACACACACACACACACACAAGCTAAGATATGAGCAATGGCTAGCACAGAAACACGCTCAGATATGAGCCATGGCTAGCACAGAAACACATTAAGATATGAGCCATGGCTTCACGGAAACACACAAACAAGGATTGAAAACTGCTAGAATAAAATTTAGATAAGAGAAAGAGTATCTGGGTCTATACCCTATGGGCTGGCTATGGCTCGAAAGATCAATAGATAGATAGATAGATTGTCATCTTACTCCACATTGTAGGAAATGGAATGAATCCTGCTTTATATGGTACCCATATGTTTGAAACTATTTAAAAATGTGTAAAATATAATTTAATGTGGAAATAGATTTATTTGCCTTTATGTCCAGTAATCACTTATAAGAAGAGAAACAAAGTTGGCAGACATAGACTCAATAGATAAGATCGAACATCTCACCCAGAATAGAGATGGGTGGCGAAAAATACTGCAAGTCCTATGCAAAGTCTAATGGCCCAGGAAGTATCAAGATGTGCTGTAATATCATGCTTTAGTTCATGGTTCTATAATCCATATTGAACATCCTTAACAGTTTATGGTGGTCAAACAGGCTCGAGCAGTCAACAGGCTGATAATTCAGGCACATCCACCAGAGGCAGCAAGTCTGAACCAATCACGCCAGATACACCATCACGAACAGAGAGTGCCAAGCCAGGTATTTTCTCATGGTTATTCAAAGGCAGTAAAAATCAAGGTCCTTCTGTGACACCACCACAGACTCTAGGTAAATCAGATTCAGTAATTTGGCCACATTTAAAATTTAGATTTTTTTCTGTTTAATAGTGTTTCAGTATTGTTGTGACAAGTCACTTTGGTTTACCTATTGAATCTTGTTTCAGTAACTTGATATTTTATTACTTAACCTTACATTATGGCACCTTCTTTAAAATAACGTTGTTACGACACCTTCGTAAAATTTACTACTCTCATAGAACTTTGTGTAATTTGAAAAATAATATTTATTTGGACATTTTGATACAGAAGCATGGAATGACACTTAGGAAGGACAATAATTTTTTAATAATTGAAAAAATTAAGGTACACAGCCAGAATAATAGTTAACATTGTGTGCATGACATATGGCCCTTTTCCTTAAAACACAAAAGTTTTTTGTCATTATTCTGGCTTGTGAGGGACACAGAACAATTTGTCAGTAAAGAACCAGCCTGGGGTTGAATTATGTCAACCAGGACGGGATTTTACCTGTAAAGGGCATGCAAAAGCAACCGCCCGCTCTGCACCTAACTGTATCAAATGCTGTAATCATTTCCTGGCTTCGGTCAGATTTATTGCTCAAAATTCCAACACATAACACATTGGCTATCACTATCAGGTGTATGTTTTGTCTATTGACACATCAGGCTATGTCCAGCCTGTATGTTTGCATTTATTTTAGAATCGTTCGTTGCCTATCTCTGGTTTACAAAGACTTGTTTCATGTCTTGCCGACAGCCGAGATTTTTGCTGAGAAATACAAAGAGAGTTTCGGTGGTCAAATTTTCACCGACAGCCGAAGAGATTTTCACTTTTTGCTGTTAAGAGTAAAAGAAAAGTAAAAAAAATGCCAAAAACAAGCAGCACTTTTACATATTGTTAGTAGTTTATACTAAACATGCATGTTGTTTGAAAAAAAAAAAAAAATCCACCAGCAATGACTGTCAGGGGTCACAGGCGAGAATAGTAGAAAGGTATACAGAGGGGAAAAAATGTTTGCCTGCAGCGAAGCTGTTGAATTCCAGGAATGTTTATTTTGCTTTCATTATTTTTATGAAAGTGTCATAATCTAGGGTTAAACTTGGGGCCAAGATACTTGACAGCACTTGGGATATCAGGAACTCGTAGCTGACTCCTGGCATCAAGGACAGTGAGCCAGAACTCTTCTGCAGCCTTCTTTCAGCAGCCCTGGAAAAAGTCTGGCCAGATTGGCAGAGATCAAAGAAGTAAGGCCAACCTGGTACACAAAAATGTTATTCTGAAATTATGTACTGGGGCAAAAGATGCAGATATTGCAACTAGTTGTTGTGGCATTACAGCACAATGCAATAACACTCACTTATACCTATTTCGGACACATTATAAAAAGAAGTAATCTTCAGGCGAACATACAAGAAGAAGAAAAAGACTTAAAATTAATAAAAATATCAGTCATGATGTGATGTCTTAATGATTTTAGCTTATGCAGTAATTTGCTCATAATTTTTATTAGTTTATCTTCAGTAACTTACCTTACATTAATTACAAGTCTTATTGCATTCAATTTCTTGTACTATAATACTTGTTTTTTATTAAATTTTTGAGCAGTTACTGTCTCACTTTACTTCTTCCAACTTAAAAAAAAATTAAACATTTTGCTAATCCCAAATGAGCATTGAATAGGTATGACTAAAAGTATTCGCTCATGCTTCATTTCATTTTGAAGTGTGCTGTCATGATGTACTTTTGTCATCAACTTTGTTCTTTTTTTCTTCTTTATCTTCATCATCATTAATTTTTAGATATCTGCAGTGACATACATTATTGGTTCTGAAGAAAGCAACTGACAACATTCTCAACAGACATTCTCAACAGACATTCTCAACATCCTCATGAAGCTTTTTGTTGAAAGAGACTGGGTGTTGTTTTACACTAAACTTTTAGCTGTCATAGGCTGGTGCCACATGGACATGCATCTGTGTCACTAATACAAAATGGTACATATGACATCTCAACCTGTTATCCAAATTTTCAGTGGAAAGATTTTAACTAGATCCTACCTAGACAGTCTTCTTTTCTCTTTTCACTGATACCTAAAAGGTGTCGTGGTTATATCATTTGTCATTCTTGAGCTGCTCGAACTGTCTGAATTAGTGATTTTCCTTTGTTGTTACATGTCTCTGTCACTGCATCTATCCATCTTCTTCTGGGTCTTCCTCTTGGTCTTTTTCCATGCATCTCGAGAATAACGCCCTTGATGGTGATTGGTAAGGATTCATTCTGATCAGGTGGCCAAACCAATTAAGTTGTTGTTGTTCTAATTATTCTTGGCAGGGTTTTGTTACTATCATTTCTCTTATGGTTTCATTTGGTATTCTATCTCTTCTTGTGTTGTTTGTTACTTTTCTCAAGCATCGCATCTCACATGTATTGATCTTTCTTAAATGTGATTTAGAAAGGGTCCATGTTTGACTTTCATAACACAAAGTTGGTATGAAGATGCTATTTATCATTTGTTGTTTAGCTGGCATAGAAATGTTTGGATGTCTTGACAATGCTAAACAGTTGATAATAGGCAGTATTTTAAATCTGTCTTAGGCATTCTATTTTGATGTGAAAATGGCTTTTATAATTGTTTTGCCCACTTAAAGACTTGAAGGAAATGTGTTTGTTCTTTCAAGATTTGGTTATTTTTTTATTTTTTGTTGTTGTTGGTTATTTGGTTATGGAAGGCCGCGGTATCACTGCAAACGAATTAAAATCCATAATTGCTCAACCGCCCGTGCCAGCGTAATCATCCGAATCTCATCTCCCAAACAAAGAAAGGTAACTGTAGTCCCCATACAGTCTTTCATGATGTTGTTAATGACAGAGCATTTTAAAAATGTTAACTTGGTTCTCTGATTGTATTATATATATTTATTCAGGACTTCTGCAACTTGACTCAAGATATCCATGTTTATGTTGAAGTTGTTGCAGTATTGTTCCAGCAGTAGTAGCTGCCATATTATAGTTGGTATTCTTTAATTGAATTAATATTGTTTGTGCTTCATTGGCTCCTGTTTATTAAGTCATCACCATGTACTATGTTAAAGACAAGAGGTCAAGTTTGATCCTGAATGATCCCTTCCAGGTTCACCCAGCCTTAAATGGGTACCAGATTTTTTTATGAGAAAGAAAAGCTGCACAGGCGTAATACCAACCACATTACCCCCAAAAATCATGTACCAAAGGTATATAAAATGATATGACACTAATATCATTTTCCCTATGCACTATGTGGCGTGAAGGCCCTCTTTTCTTTCTTTATGTACATATGTCCATAATTGTGGTTGAATTTTTTCTGATCTACATTTAACCCATTTGCTTCAATGTTATAAACATAATCAAACCATCTTAGCTGGTTTTACTTCACTTGGATATGTTAGAGGTTGACTTTCAAGCTCTTTAATATATTTTTGTTTACCATCTTTCATTTTTTTTAAGAAACATCTTCTTCCTTAACTTATTCAAGCAGCAATTTTCTTTAAAAAGCAGACTTTGTCTAAATTAATTTCCTTTTCGATACTTTAATGCTGATGATGTATGTACAAATTACATTAGAATGTGGTTAATTTTTTTTTTCTTTCTTCATTCGCCAGCTTTGACCTCTGATGAAGTCCCTAGAGACTAGGAACCGAATTTTGTGTGTTAATCCATTTTTCCCTAGCAGCCGTGTGCACAGGGGTCCCTCGCCACACAGACAGATAACTCCGACTTCGGAAGGACTCATATTTTTTCCGTCGATGAGTAATTGACGTTTCAAGCCGGGCCTCACTGCTGAGACCAGGGGTGGTTATCGCAGAGAGAAATTATAAATAAAAATCCCAACTGGTGTAGCCGGGATTTGAACCCACAAGCTCTCTGTCTCGAGGCCGGCGTCTTGCCTTGAGAGACCAACCAATCCCCCCAATGTGGTTAATTGTCAGTCAATTATGACAAACTATGTCATATTTTAAATTATATCTGATTGCAGAACAGAGAATTGAAGCCTTTGAAATGTGGATTTATAGAAGAATAGGTAGAATTGGATGGAAGAAAAAGAAAACAAACGATGAAGTCTTAAAACAACTAAAAATGAAAAGAGAACTATGAGCACAATTCAAACAAGACAAATGCGATTTTTGGGCCATGTTAAAAGACATAACAGCCTACTAAAAGTAATCCTGGAGGGAAAAATACAAGGTAAAAGAGGCAGAGGCAGACCAAGACTAACATGGACGAGTAACATCAAAAGATGGACAAATCAGCCTATGACAACCTGCACCATCAAAGCAAGAGACAGAGCAGAATGGCGCTCCATGGTAGCCAACCTTCGTTGTGGAGACGGCACTCGATGATGATGATCATCATTGTAATCGATGATGATGATTGCATTGTAATCATAATATTACAAAAGTACAAATGAGCACAGAATGTCATCTCTTGACATTTTACACAATAGTGTCCAGAGTCCTTCAAGTACATTTTATTTGATAATTGATTTTATGTACATCTTTGTAAATTACTTCAGAATCAAAGCTATGTTAGAGTGAGCAACAAATACATATAGAACAATATCAAAAATAAAACTCGTGCTTATATCAGTCTGTTGTACTAATGAGACTTATTTTGCTTTTAACAGTAAAGTATTGGTTAATATCATAAAACTCAAATAGTCATTTCTTGAACCAAAAATTCAACAGTATCTATCAGATTCAACATATTGGATAGTTTGTCCAGTAAGGTTTCGTTAGTGATCCAATATATTGAATAATGGTGCAGAAAGAGTTAACAATCATTCCTTAATTTTATATTTAGATTACTGTTGTAGTTATATAGATTATTAGTGTTTTGTTCTTTGTTGCTTAGACTTGCATGCTGGTGGAGACAGCCATTCAGAGGTGAAGAATGTGGATGGCCCTGACAGTGGGTTCCTGGATGATAAGGAGTTGTCAGGGACCAAGGATTCTGACAAGACAGGGGAAAATGACAGGTGGATATGTAAATCCATACATTCATATGTGATCACACTGTCTTTAGCATTTCTAAAAAAATGTGCCATTTTTGTAAATGATTTATTTCTTATGTTGCATATATTTTATTAATATCATCAGGTTGCATGTCCTTTGCAGAACATTGCATTCACCACAGCTTGTCTGAAAGAGTCTCTGTCTCTAGCCAGATCTCCCACTACCTCTGTTGTCATGGTCAAGGTCTCCTTGATGTCTTGAAACCACCTTCCTCTTGATCTGCCCCTGATATGAATGCATGATACTATCTGATATGCATGGCCCAGGAACCATGCCCTCCATTATTCTTTCCAGCCCGCTGTGTGTTTTAACGTGGCCATAGTATTTTAATTTCCTCTGTAGAATGGTGTTTATACGCCAGTTCTTTTTAATGTTTAAATCTTTTAGTCTGTCTTCATTGCTCTTTTTTCATTATCCAATGTATCTCAAGGTTTTTCTGTAGCATTTTGTTTCGAGTGAATCAGTTTTCTTCTTTGCTGTTTGGCGAGATTGTCCATGATTCACAACCAACCATATATTGCTTTTTGGAAGATACATGTCCTCAGTAATTTTAATGTTACTGCCTTGCTGGTGTTGTGTCACATGTTCTTCATGACATTTAATTTTTGTGTTGCTATTGCTTTTATTAATGGCGAATATCTTATCACTTGAAGTATATCATTTGTTAACAGTGAATATCTTATCACTTGAAGTATATCATTTGTTAAAAGTGAATATCTTATCACTTGAAGTATATCATTTGTTAAAAGTGAATATCTTTTCACTTGAAGCATATCATTTGTTAACAGTGAATATCTTATCACTTGAAGTATATCATTTGTTAACAGTGAATATCTTGTCACTTGAAGCATATCATTTGTTAACAGTGAATATCTTGTCACTTGAAGCATATCATTTGTTAACAGTGAATATCTTATCACTTGAAGTATATCATTTGTTAAAAGTGAATATCTTATCACTTGAAGTATATCATTTGTTAACAGTGAATATCTTGTCACTTGAAGCATATCATTTGTTAACAGTGAATATCTTATCACTTGAAATATATCATTCGTTAACAGTGAATATCTTGTCACTTGAAGCATATAACTCATTAACAGTGAATATCTTGTCACTTGAAGCATATCATTTGTTAACAGTGAATATCTTGTCACTTGAAGCATATCATTTGTTAACAGTGAATATCTTATCACTTGAAGCATATCATTTGTTAACAGTGAATATCTTATCACTTGAAGCATATCATTTGTTAACAGTGAATATCTTATCACTTGAAGTATATCATTTGTTAACAGTGAATATCTTGTCACTTGAAGCATATAACTCATTAACAGTGAATATCTTGTCACTTGAAGCATATCATTTGTTAACAGTGAATATCTTGTCACTTGAAGCATATAACTCATTAACAGTGAATATCTTATCACTTGAAGCATATAACTCATTAACAGTGAATATCTTATCACTTGAAGCATATAACTCATTAACAGTGAATATCTTATCACTTGAAGCATATAACTCATTAACAGTGAATATCTTATCACCTGAAGTATATCATTCGTTAACAGTGAATATCTTATCACTTGAAGCATATCATTTGTTAACAGTGAATATTTTATCACTTGAAGCATATAACTCATTAACAGTGAATATCTTATCACCTGAAGTATATCATTCGTTAGCAGTGAATATCTTATCACTTGAAGTATATAATTTGTTAACAGTGAATATCTTATCACTTGAAGCATATAACTCATTAACAGTGAATATCTTATCACCTGAAGTATATCATTTGTTAACAGTGAATATCTTATCACCTGAAGTATATCATTTGTTAACAGTGAATATCTTATCATCTGAAGTATATCATTTGTTAACAGTGAATATCTTATCACCTGAAGTATATCATTCGTTAACAGTGAATATCTTATCACTAAAAGCATATCATTTATTAACAGTACAATGAGCACCTAATCCTTTCGTTGCATTGCAGGGCATAATCCCACTGACTGCATGATCAGCGAATATTGAACCCTTCTGTATTTTTTAATATATAAATAAAACAAACTAATCTATTGACAAGAATTTCTTCATTTATAAAATAGGTTTAGTTTCTCTTCATTTTCAGCGAAGATGAAGTTAATCCGATGGTGGCAGTCATTCCAGATGACTTTGATTCTGAAGATGAAAAGTCTTCCCAGAAAACAGCATCAGCCAACTCAGATCAAGACCATTCCACTTCATCTAAAGTTGATAAATTCAGCCGAACTGTTGATGTCCTTCACCATGACAATGATTTACCAGATTCTTTCAATCCCTCAATCATTCAAAGTTCAGAAGATGAAGAGAGTGCTGTTGCAGATAAACCAGTGATTGCTGCATCACAAGATATCTTAGCTGAGAACAGTTCAGCAAAGTCATCATTGTCTGTGCCAAAAAAGAAGACAGCATTCATTGCAGCAGCAGACATTGATTTGACTGATTCAGATGAAGATATCCACCGCAGCAATATCACTTCCACCAGCAAGCAAACTCCTAAGGTTTTTGAGACATCATCACCTGCATCACAAGCTTCAGTAAGTACTATTTGACTAGTGCCAGTTATACAATCATCATTGTCAAGTACCCATACCTGCTGATGTAGGTGATCATGACTCTCCAGAACATTCTGTCCAGTATATCATTTTTGTCATTGACTTCCTACTAAATGATTATCTTAAACTTTCTAACATCTTTTCTCTCTGTTTTCTCTATCTTTTCTTCCCTAGGTTGTTTTTTTCCTATTGTCCTTCCTTCCTTCCTCCCTTCCATTTCTTCCTACCTTTCCTTCCTTCCCTTCTCCCTCCTTTTCCTTCCTTTCTTCCTCATCCCATAACCCTGGGGGTCATTGAGATACCATGATAGACTTTGTCACCTTTTGCTATGTATCTTTATTTTCAGTCATTCTTTGAAACTGCAAAGTTGAGGCATGTCCATTCTTTGATGTTATCTTCCTTTCTATTTCTTTGTCTAGCTCTCCTTCTCCCTCCTTTTCACAGTTCCTTGCAGAATGGTCTTTGCCAGGTCAGACAACCGAGATATGTGGGCAAACTATTTCATTTTACATTCCTTCAAAATAGCCAAATGATCTTGATGTACTCATAATGCTTCTTGTATTCTTTTCTGATCTTCATCATCATCATTATCATGTACTATACCGGTTGGTGTAGACGATCATGTCCTTCCACAACCTTCTATCCATTGTGCATCATTAAATTCTGTTGTTGACTTTTTTTTTTTCATCTGATCTTATTTAGCATTATATTCTAGTTGTTTCCCTATAAGTTACAAATATAGATAAGTAAGTGTAGCCATTATCCTTCTTTGGGGAGGTGAATCTAGTGGCTTCTTGGGGGCTTCGGTAGCCTAGTTGGGAAAACCACCCGACTGGACTACCGACGTTCGGACAACCCGTGTTCGATTCCCGCTGGGAGCAGTGTGAATTGTACTCGTGGTTGGAAAAAAAATACCCCCATGGTCGACTCAGCCATTGGCAGAAATGGGTACCAGTGTATTACCCTGGGAAGGTGAGGAATGTCGCTTCGCATCTGAGTTTCGATGCTTGAGGTGACACTATATAGAAATATACAAACATTTCTGGATAGGCGGGTGAGCACATATGGGTGTAAACTCGCATGCTAAGATGCCGGTTCAAGTCTCGTACTTTACCTTTACCTTTACCTTTATCTAGAGGCATCACTTCTCTTGAGTTTATCCTTTGTGGGAGCACAGTCTTGTGTTTTCTCTGTAGATGCTATTCCCTTCCAGAACAAAGACAAGGTACTCATCTTTCGATCCACTAAGGAACACATGTTTCAGGCCATGATGTTGACAATGAAAAGCAAGTTCCCTATGACATTTGTCCCCTAGTATGATAAGTTTCATAGCTTAATCAGAGCTGCTATTGAGCCTTTCTAATCTCAAATTAATGAAAGTTGTATGGTCAGTCTTATGAAGTGTTCTAGTAAGAATGAGTGGGGATTCACATCAATCAATAGTCAAAGAGTGTCTATAAATTAATGTGCTGAGGATGTTTAAATAAGAACCAACCCCAAGTATAAAATATTTTATGTCTGCCTTTGTCTCCTCTCTTTACCGTGATATACATAGTGGTTAGTGAACTGGACTACAAAGGACAAGCGGTCGGGTTCAATTTTGATCGGCGACTTCCAGGTTCACCCAGCCTTAAATGGGTACGGGATTTATTTCTGGGAAAGTAAAGCGGCATGGGCGTAATAACGAACACATTACCCAAAAAATCATGTGCCGAAGGTCTAAAAATTATTGTCACTAACACCATATTCCTTATGTGCCACTTGGCATGACTCTTTACTTTACGTTACTTTGTCTCCTCTCTTTAACCAAGTTATTTCAAAATAATACTGATTTGTTTGATATTGTTGGTTTTTTTTTTTATACAGGATGAAAAGAAGTCAGTAAAAAAGCACAAGAAAAAGAAAGATAAAGACAAGAATGAGAAAAGAAGGAAGGAAGGAAGCAGCAAAAAGAAATCCAGCAATGATGAATTATCTGTAAGGAAGCAGAAGTCTGATTTGGTCAAAAATGATAATGACCTTGAATCATTCCTATCTTCAGCTGGTGGAGTTTACGAAAGTCTGTAACCCACAAAGAAATATGTAATTATCTCTTTATTTACTATTTTAATTATAAATTTATTTTTATTTGGGGGGGGGGGGGGGGGGCGGAGATCAAGATTCCATTTTCTGTTCATGATTAATCCATTAATGTTTATTTTATAATTCTGGTGAAACAAAAACACAAATTAATTTCACTATTTTTAGAGTGAAAAGATTTGCTATTCTGACTAAATGCCATTGTCCTGATGAATCATAGCAAGTTCTGTTGTATTAATTCTGGGAGATGCTGGATCAAACAATATTTAGTTTTTATTTGCTATTTGTTGAATCCTGAGAATGGAGCTTAACCAGCTGCTATAAAGAGCCTGCAACAGCCAGGAATACACAGGAAAGAGTTCATGGAAACCCATGGAAACTAAGAGAAGTCATGGAACATGGCTGGAGAGAAGTAGGGAAAACATCTAAGAATAGGGATGAATGGAAAGACATTACCCTTGGCCTGTGCTGCAAAAAAGAGGTCTAAAGGACTTTAATTCATTGATTGATTACTGATTGCATATACGTTATATTGTGATTACTGATTGCATATACGCTATATTGTGATTACTGATTACATAAACTTCATAATCTTGATTACTGATTGCATATACTTCATATTGTGATTACTGATTGCAAATACTTCATATTGTGATTACTGATTGCAAATACTTCATATTGTGATTACAGATTGCATATATTTCATATTGTGATTACTGATTGCAAATACTTCATATTCTTGATTAGTGATTGCATATACTTTATATTGATTTATAATTTTTGAGTTTTTTTTGTTCATTCAATCAATCCTTAGTCTTAACTTTACTTTTATTGAAAACTTAATCATTCTTACATAATCAATCCTTAGTCTTGATTTGTCTTTAATCTTTACATCCCAACACAACACCCTTCAGTCTTCCCAGCAGAAAAATGAATGGGTACTAAGCTCATTGAGTTGGAGAATGTGTGTGAATATAGTTAGGATAAGCACTGGCTCACTCACCTTCAAATGCTGCATCCTTGTATGGTAAAATATAACACTTCATTCTCCTATGATGTTATATGATATGGGATGTCCTTTTAGTGGATTTTTAATCCATAGTCTTGTATTTGAACTGGTGTCACTGGAGTCGGAACATTCCTATATCTGCTCTGTCAGTCGTTTCAACAACCACTGGAGTGTTCATCTACTGACTGTTCCTGTCCCGCATTGATTCAGTATGTTGCGTTCTTTTACAAAGAGGATGCTTTTTCTGCTTTGCCCTTCATGTCGCTGTGTTCCACCATTCCTTTGACATGTGGATTATCCTCAGTTTCTTTGTTGACATCCTATGAGAGGTTTTCTTTTAAAGCTCATACCATGTCTATTTTTAAGGTTTCTTGTGCAATGGTTGGCCCTGAGAACCTGTTGGCAATCTCATTGTCATGAACTCCCACGTGCCCAGGGCAATTTATTAAAATTAGGCTGTTACCGTGAAACATGTCGAATAGTTGTACCCACTCTCTGTGGAGTGTACTCTTGTCAATCTAGTGAAGTTTTAACTTTCCTTTACATGGGCACTTTAATGTGTTCCCTGTCCTTAGTCTTAACTTTCCTTTACTTAGTCAACTTCATGTGTTCTCAGTTTTTAGTCTTAACCTTCCTTTATTTGGGTAAGTTAAAATGTTCCAAATCCTTAGTCTTAACTTTCCTTTATTTGGTCAACTTAATGTGTTCCTAGTCCTCAGTCTTAACTTCCCTTTGATAAACTTAACCTTTAATTACAACACCTATCTATGACTGACATGTTTACGATACCACAGTAAAAATTACTACCTCTTAACTGTAAAAATTAGGTGGTCTAAAAATAGTATTTCCTCTAAACTATTGACACACACAACTTTGTGCTTGTACTAGATGAGATACTGGGACACACAGATTACCTGGCTCTTGTTGATTTATGACCAGAGTTTGACCCCATGGACCAGACGTGTTACAATGTCTATCGGTATGGTCACCTTAAGTTCATCCATATGTTTGGCTATCTCTGGTGTTTATTTGCTGTGTTTCCCGAATGACAAATTTCTTGAAAACTGGCAATTGTTTTGCATTACGATCGTATCTCACGAAAGGGGGGGAGGGGGGGTGGGTGTGTATGTTTAACCATGGAAAACTCTCAAATTTTTTTAGAATTCGTATTTTGTTGAGTTGATGAGGTAATTTTTATGACTGAATCGTAATCTAGGGTTAATGTGTTCCCAGTCCTTATTCTTAACTTCCTTTTTTTTTAATATTGGATTAATGATGAATTCATAACTTCTTGTGTGAAATGCTTGTTTAACTCTTTAATTCCTAAAATTAATTTGCTGGTTCAGACAGAATTTTCAGTCTTGAAATTGTGAACTGTTTAATGACAGTAAATTTACATTGTGTAACGTTAACTCTAAAATTTGTGTAGCATAAATCCAAGTAATGAGAGAATGCTGTAGAACATGAAAATACTGTTTTACTGCACATTATTATTTGGGCTTACTGCATTTTGTCTGGAGGTGAAGGGTTAACTCATCCAAAATTAACATCTTATCCAGCCTTTTTGGTGCCACAATCGTTGGCAAAAGATTTCTTTCAAATGCTGGTTGGGATTTTTATTTATGATTTCTCTCTGCGGCAACCACCCCTGGTCTCAGCAGCGAGACCCGGCTTGAAACGTCAGTTACTCATCGATGGAAAAAACATGAGTACCTCCGAAGTCGGAGTTATCTGCCTGTGTGGCGAGGGACCCCTGTGCACACGGCTGCCAGGGAAAAATGGATTAACACGCAAAATTCAGTTCCAAATCTCTAGAGACTTCATCAGAGTTGAAAGCTGGCGAATGCAACAACAACAACAAATGCTGTATTTGTATATAAAAGACAAGCTACGAACTGTGCATTGATTCTGTGACTCAACATTGTAAACATAACCATATGGAGCTAAAGGGAAGTTCCACATAACTGTCATTGTCTGATTGTATAAACATCAAGATACACACAGGAGAAGAGGATCTTTCTATTTATTTAGTACACTATTTTGCATCCTTTCTAAATTGTCTTTTTTTTTTAGTTTGTAGTAGTGTAAAGACTACAAAATTGCAGTTACAATGCACAAACATTTCATATTCGAAAATTCAGGTGCATTTTTATAAAATTTTCTCCTTCACAGTTGAGGCATTTGTATGTTGCAATCAGACAATCAGTTTCCAACAACGAAATGTTGTTTTTCTGTTGTTTATCAACATTTATATGTTTTCTGTTTCAATAGTAATGTTGACATGAATTAACCATAACAGAAATATATGTACCTGGCATATGTTGTATTTGTGTTATTTCGGTCTGCATCATGCTATGTTAGTAATTCTCATAGCTTTAACAAATGCTTGTTCCGCTATAAAATGATAGTTATATGTATAAAGTTTTAAAAAAAAGGGAAGATTATTTCCGTGGCAGAAGTTTATGAATCTGTTAGTTTTCCTTTATTGTTGGAAAACTGAAATTTTCCGAAGTCTCAATTTTTGACAACATAAGAGATTGTGATTGTGGGAATGCAGTTAGTTTTTTTTTTATTGATATTTGAATAGATTTGTGGAAAGTTGTGGTGTTTGTTGAAAATGATTTCAGAATATTGGGATAGGCAAACATTTGCAATGCTGCAGTAAAGCTGGTGCAAGAAAAAATAATTTTTCTACCGGTGCAAGGCTGCAGCCACATAATTTTATTATATCAGAATATTGTCTACATTTTCAGATTTTGGTGTTGAGTATACAATTCTTATTTTTTTTGTTTCCATAACCCTGGGAGTCATAGAGGCACCAGTGGCAGACTTTATCAACCTTTTACCATGCATCTCCATCTTCAGTCATTCATTTTGACTTGGCAGAGTCGAGGCCTGTCCTTTCTTTGATCTTATTTTCCCATCTCTTTCTCTGTCTATCTCTCCTTCTTTATTTTTTTTTCAAGAGTTCCCTGCAGAATAGTCTTTGCCTGTGGGCTAAACCATTTTATTTTGCTTTTGTGCAATTACGCTTCCACACAAGTGCTAAGTTTTGGCATGATTTGATTATGTTTTTATGAAATTAATAACACCACATTACAACTTAACTATCAACTGCAAACACCTTTGCTTGGTGTATTTTCCAATTGCATTTAAAGTTCAAGCATTGTTTTACAGTTATTTTTAAAATTATTTATTCCTTTTTCATTTGGAAAATTTTTCCCCAGCCGCAAATACAACGTAATGTAGAATATTTTAGATAAAAAATGACATTGAGATATGTTGTTTGTTTGGTTTTTTTTTTGTGTGCATCTTTCCATTAACTTGTAAAATGTTTTTATTTGGAAAAGTATGGTGTGATGCTGATCATGTTGCCCATAAAAGTGACAATGGTCATGAAAAAAATGTATGGGCATGAACTGAGTATTCCTTATTTACAATGTCATAACATGGGCCCTTAACTTTCTAGTTTTTTGACTCACTTTCTATTTAATTGACTCACCTTCTATTTAGTTGACTCACGTTCTATATAATTGACTCACGTTCTATATAATTGACTCACCTTCTATTTAGTTGACTCGCGTTCTATATAATTGACTCACGTTCTATATAATTGACTCACGTTCTATATAATTGACTCACTTTCTATTTAATTGACTCACTTTATTTATAAATGACTCAACTTCTATTTAATTGACTCACCTTCTATTTAATTGACGCACTTTTTATATAATTGACTCACTTTCTATTTAATTGACTCACTTTCTTTATAATTGACTCACCTTCTATTTAATTGACTCACCTTCTATTTAATTGACTCACGTTCTATATAAGTGACTCACTCTCTGTTCAGTTGAATTATGTTATATTTACATGACTCACTTTCTATATAATTGATTCACCTTCTATTTAATCAACTCACTTTCTGTTCAATTATCTATCTTTCGTTCGCCCGAAGTATTGTCTATATCAGCAATGTCGTTTCCTGTATGAATTTTACTGTCTTTTGTAATTCTTGCAGTGGCCCATATAGTTTTGTCTGTAGTGTTGTATCTATGGGCCAATGGATTTTCCTCAGTCTACTATATTCAGTGCAGTCTTGAAGTATGTGTTCAGCAGTCTGGGGTGCCTGTCCACATGTACAAGTAGTTGATGTGCCGATCTTGAATTTTGTATACATGTGACTATGGAGTCGATTGTGTCCTGTTCTTAGGCGTATAATGATAACTTGTTCATATCTATTCATATTATGAAAGGCATCCTGATTTGGGGCTTGTGGTCCTCTGATTGATTTGATTATCTGTTTCTTATGATGGTATGTAACTGGTGTATCTAGTTGTGTGCCTGTTGAACCTTCCTTTGCCAACTGATCTGCTTTCTCATTTCCTGGTATTCCACAGTGAGACGGGATCCACTGCAGGACAACCTTGTGGAGCTTGCAGAGTTCAGTCAATAAGGTCTGCAGATGTGGTAATTTTCTGGATTGTAGTGCCTGGAGTACTGATCTTGCATACTTCCATTTGCGTTGAGTGCGTGGCATCCTGATTGTTGTGCGCCTTTTGGCTGGTTGCCTCCGACTTCAGCACTTGAACTTGCTAGAGCAGACTGTGGTTCTGTTCAATTGACTCACGTTCTATTTAATTTACTCACGTTTTATTTAATTGACTCACTGACTAATCTGTTCAATTGACTAATTAGTTACAGCTTTTCTTTGTTTTTATTAAACATTTTGTAGAGCATCATCTTAGTTTCCTGATAAAGATTTTTCCAGTCACAGCTGTATTTTGTTTGTTAGTTGGTGAGTTGATCTATCAAACCAGAGGGAAAAAGAAATTATTTGTGCTAAGTGTTTTAGTAAAAACCAATCTGGCATTGGACTTAGCTCTTTCATAACCTCTTTGTGTGTGCGTAACATTTAAAAATGAATTATATTTGTCTTTTTTTATAGTTTTCATTGTGAATTGTGCCAGAAGTCAGTCACCTGTTATCAGGTATTAAGACCAAGGCTAATTTTTAAAAAAACCCATATTTGTTTTAGTCTGTTATATCTCAATCTTTCTATTTTGTATTTTCTCTTGTTCACTTTTTTGTCTTAGGGAGCCGCGATACCTCAGTGGTTAGTGAACTGGACTACAAAGGACAAGGGGTAGGGTTCGATCCCAACCGACGGCTACCGGGTTCACCCAGCCTTTAATGGGTATCGGATTTTTTTCTGGGAAAGTGAAGCGGCACGGGTGTAATACCGACCACATTAGCCTGCAAATCATGTGCCGAAGGTCTGTAAAATTTATGGTCACTAACACCATAATTCCCTATACGCCACTTGGCGTGATGGGGGTACTTTACTTTTTTTTTTTTTTACTTTTTTGTCAGTGATGTATCTTTGGTGATTATTGATTTTTTTTTCAGGGTTTACCTTTTCTATTCCTATTTTTCTCTTCCCTAGACAACACTTTTACTTTTTCTATTCCTGCTTTCTCTCCCTTGGACATCTTTTTTTTTGGCTTTGAACTAACATTGATATGCCAGGAGTGATTATGGATTTTTTTCATTTCTCCCTTCATTTCACATGAAATTTCACCTTGTATCACCTCACTCATTCCCTTGGAAGTCTTTCCTTTCATTTCATCCTAACAATAATAGCGACAGGGCTTTCTGTCTTCATATGTGCCACAAAAGGACACCCAAGGTTGAACAGGGTGTTTGTTATGACTATATTGTTCTGTTGTAGAAATCCTAACACTAAGGTTTATACTGCTGGTCATGTCTTCCCATTAGTCTAACAGGACATTGGCATTTTCCTTACCCCCCCAATATACTACTATCCTACAGTGATCACAATAGACTTTATTCAATTCTGACATACATTGAGTTATTGAGTTATTTGCAGCTCATCATCAATGCACTTCGAACATGTCCATAGGTGATCAGATCCCCATCTCAGCAAAGAGCATACATATGTGTTCTAATGACACTTTGCAATATTCCATTTTTAAATTTTAATCATATTGTCACTTAGTAGTCCATCTTTATTAACACCATTAGATATTTCAGCTTGTTGTTTTAAAAAGTGACATTCTCAATATTTTCCCTCTGTTTTGCGATATATTTGTGCAGCTGCAACAATAATAATTGTTTGGAGCATTGACTTATGAAATCAAAGTAGCAGATCGTTCCAGGTTATGGATTAGTTTTCAATTGGCTCATTTGTAAGTGAGTACCTTGTCTCTTGAGTTTTCAAAATCTGTGATTTGCATAAAGGTTACCTATTTGTTCAAATCCCCACCCAACAAATGCATTTAGTCACTTTGAGCAGAAGACAGTCAAAACACACTCCAGGGCACCAACTTCATAGAGACATATCTTCCTGAAACTATTGAAATTTTTTTTTAAACATCTGGCACATGATGATGTTAGATAGGTGTTACATCTTTTGGGGTAAGAAATGGAAAACTCTCCATAAAGTGGAGCATAGAAGCTACCAACTGTCCAGGAGACCAAGTTGCTCTCCATAATGTGGAGGATGGAGCTACCAACTGTCCAGGAGACCAAGTTGCTCTCCATAATGTGGAGCATAGAAGCTACCAACTGTCCAGGAGACCAAGTTGCTCTCCATAATGTGGAGGATAGAAGCTACCAACTGCCCAGGAGACCAAATTGCTCTCCATAATGTGGAGGATGGAAGCTACCAACTGCCCAGGAGACCAAGTTGCTCTCCATAATGTGGAGGATAGAAGCTACCAACTGTCCAGGAGACCAAGTTGCTCTCCATAATGTGGAGGATAGAAGCTACCAACTGCCCAGGAGACCAAGTTGCTCTCCATAATGTGGAGGATGGAAGCTACCAACTGTCCAGGTGACCAAGTTGCTCTCCATAATGTGGAGGATGGAAGCTACCAACTGTCCAGGAGACCAAGTTGGTGTACTCCAATTCTACACCAAATACAACAGAATGATGAGATACAACCTGTATTTCAAACTCAAGATAGGAACTACTGGTTTATTCCACAGTGTCCTAACATACATGTCAGAAAACACATCCTACAAGATTGCTGCGGTACACAGACCTAAAAAAAAAATCACACCCACTACTTCAGAGGAGAAACTGAAAATAGGAACTGGAACCATGAAACTGACAGCAGACAGAACAACAGAACAGAAATCTCATTCAGCCATCCTTACAAAATAAGAATACTCAATGTGGAACAAAAGAGAACATCTGACAAACATTTACAGATATCGTTCCATGGCATTAAACACAAAAGCAGGGATCTGTAGGTTGTTGGGTCAGCAACTAATACAACCACAAGAGAATGTACACTGTCAGTAATGACATTTCAGCAGTAATGTAATGCTGAGAAGTGCCCTGAATGAAATAACATAGTCACCTAACCTTCCAGAACTGATTTGCTGAGTTCATCTACCTTCAGGAAACAGAGCCAGATTTTTTAAAATTTACTGCTGAAAATTGTTGATGGTTGGATGTTGCTTCATCTAGGACAACTGCTAAGCATCCTCAGATGGAGCCTCAAAAAACTCTGGAGAAGAAGAACCTATACTTTAAAAAAAAATTACTCAACAATCTGAAAAAATAAATTTTCCAGAAATCAATACAGTTAAGTTATAATTTAATTTCTTACACAGAACACATTCTATTTAGTATATTCATTTGTTAACTTTTCTGTTGTTTTAAGTGGGTAATATTTACAGCTGACATACAAATCATCAGTCATGTTTTCTTCCTAATAACTCAAAGAAAAGAAGTTGATTTTTTTTTCTTCCATCTACTTCTTCATAGCATTCACTTGTTAAGTGGGCGTGAATGTGTTGCTAATTTATGACAAAATCATATTTGCCCCTTTAGGCCCAACACATCCATTTTCAACATGTTTAGATTCATTGAACAATTTGTTGCCAGGGCAGCAGCCATTTTCAGCCTGCTTTTTTTCAACTTTTAACAAGGGTTCTTTCTAAATTGTGTGAATGCACAAGAAACGAGTTTTTTGCCACTTTCAGAGAGAGCTGGACATCATATCTCACTACCCAGAAAACTGGGAGGGGAAGGCCACAAATAAACCACGGATTCAATTAAAAAAAATTCCCCCCTGCCTTTAGTAGGATTTGAGCTCAGGACCTTTCTTCTGTTCTGGGGTTGACGTCTTCTCTCTAGACCTCCATGCCCCCTTATTTTTTTTTCCCCTGAAATTTATGTAACAATTAAATGGTAACTTCTGCAGTCCAGGGATGTGGAAAACAAAAATTGAAATCAATGTTTTTTTCTAACTTTAGAAACAGATATGCTGTTGAGAAATGTTCTGTATAATAAAACTGGAATATGTATATTACTCTTGGAATATGTATATTACTCCCAGAATATGTATATTACTCCACTCCTAGAATATGTATGTTACTCCTGGAACATGTATGTTACTCCTGGAATATGTATATTTCTCATAGAATATGTGTTACTCCTAGAATATGTATGTTACTCCTGGAACATGTATGTTACTCCTGGAACATGTATGTTACTCCTGGAACATGTATGTTACTCCTGGAACATGTATGTTACTCCTGGAATATGTATATTACTCCTGGAATATGTATATTACTCCTGGAATATGAATATTACTCCTGGAATATGAATATTACTCCTGGAATATGTATATTACTCCTGGAATATGAATATTACTCCTGGAATATGTATATTACTCCTGGAATATGTATTTTACTCCTGGAATATGTATATTACTCCTGGAATATATATATTACTCCTGGAATATGAATATTACTCCTGGAATATGTATATTACTCCTGGAAAATATGTATGTTACTCCTGGAATATGTATGTTACTCCTGGAATATGTATATTACTCCTGGAATATGTATGTTACTCCTGGAATATGTATGTTACTCCTGGAACATTTAATGTTACTCCTGGAACATGTATGTTACTCCTGGAACATGTATGTTACTCCTGGAATATGTATGTTACTCCTGGAACATGTATGTTACTCCTGGAACATGTATGTTACTCCTGGAACATGTATGTTACTCCTGGAACATGTATGTTACTCCTGGAATATGTATATTACTCCTGGAATATGTATATTACTCCTGGAATATGAATATTACTCCTGGAATATGTATATTACTCCTGGAATATGTATATTACTCCTGGAATATGTATATTACTCCTGGAATATGTATATTACTCCTGGAATATGTATATTACTCCTGGAATATGAATATTACTCCTGGAATATGTATATTACTCCTGGAAAATATGTATGTTACTCCTGGAATATGTATGTTACTCCTGGAATATGTATATTACTCCTGGAATATGTATGTTACTCCTGGAATATGTATGTTACTCCTGGAACATGTATGTTACTCCTGGAACATGTAAATTACTCCTGGAACATGTATGTTACTCCTGGAATATGTATGTTACTCCTGGAATATGTATGTTACTCCTGGAATATGTATGTTACTCCTGGAATATGTATGTTACTCCTGGAACATGTAAGTTACTCCTGGAACATGTATGTTACTCCTGGAACATGTATGTTACTCCTGGAATATGTATGTTACTCCTGGAACATGTATGTTACTCCTGGAACATGTATGTTACTCCTGGAACATGTATGTTACTCCTGGAACATGTATGTTACTCCTGGAATATGTATGTTACTCCTGGAACATGTATGTTACTCCTGGAACATGTATGTTACTCCTGGAACATGTATGTTACTCCTGGAACATGTATGTTACTCCTGGAACATGTATGTTACTCCTGGAACATGTATGTTACTCCTGGAACATGTATGTTACTCCTGGAACATGTTTGTTACTCCTGGAACATGTATGTTACTCCTGGAACATGTATGTTACTCCTGGAACATGTATGTTACTCCTGGAACATGTATGTTACTCCTGGAATATGTATGTTACTCCTGGAACATGTATGTTACTCCTGAAATATGTATATTACTCCTGGAACATATTACTCCTGGAATATGTATATTACTCCTAGAATATGTATATTACTCCTGGAATATTACTCCTGGAATAAGTATATTACTCCTGACCAGTCTGTTCTTGGCAAATATTATTCTTAAAATTTGTACCAGAGTTTTTCTATGGAAAAGTAGAACAGTCTAACATGGATCTAACCACATCATTCATAAATGTGTCAATGATCATGGACAAGCTCCATCACCATATTCCTCATAAGCCATGACAAGTACCCTTTAATTCTTTACTTTACTTGTTACTGCGAATTTAGCTGCTTCCTCAAACAATCCTCCAGGCTTCATCTGGTTTCATTTTTCTTTTTTAAAATTGTAAGTAACAGCAAGAAAATCAAATGAAAATTTTCCTAAAAAACACGATTTGTTCTGGCAATTTGCTCAGGAAGGCAGGAAATAGGTTTTAATAAGAAAATTACAAGTTTTTAGTGGAAATAATTATGGAAATGTTAATCAATTAAAAGTGCAAAACGTGGCTCCTGGGTTTCTTGTGTTGGTTACTAGACTTTGACTAATAGGGACATGTTCTAATTTCAGTGGAATAGGAGACTTTGATTGAAAGGAGGGACATGTTCTAATTTCAGTGGAATATGAGACTTTGATTGAAAGGAGGGACATGTTCTAATTTCAGTGGAATATGAGACTTTGACTGATAGGGACATGTTCTAATTTCAGCGGAATATGAGACTTTGATTGAAAGGAGGGACATGTTCTAATTTCAGTGGAATAAGAGACTTTGACTGACTGGGACATGTTCTAATTTCACTGGAATATGAGACTTTGATTGTCAGGGTCATGTTCTAATTTCACTGGAATATCAGACTTTGACTGAAAGGGACATTTCCTAACCTCATATGGAATATCAGGCTTTGGTCTCGTCTATTTAATTGTTTAATTAGATCATGTGTGACTGGCTTTGCCAGACATTTGATCAGTGAAAGGCCTCTTTTGGCAGTGACCCACTGGTTCGGCCATTTTTGTTGGTAGTTACTTGTAAGGATTTTTTTTCCATGTGTTGAAACTAGTGTGTGTGTGTGTTGATGTACTCAAGTTAATCAGAATGCTCAACACCAGACCCCATGATGAATGTTGAAAGTCTTGAGACATGAAATGAGTATTTATTCAATAAGGCTTGAAAAAAAAAATCTCATAGCTTGCATAATTTAGCTAATATACAGTGAGTCTCATCAGAAGAAAGAACAATATGCTTATTTTGTGTGTGTGTTTGAGTGTGTAAGAATTTTATTGTAATATTTATTTCTAAGGTGTGGATTTCTTTCGGTGATTAACAAAGATTCCATTTATTTATTACAGTTTTGATTGTGTATACATCAATGGTGTAAATTACCTTTGATTTTTTCTTACATTTTTATTGATTGATGCTTCTGTCAACTTTGCAGCTTTTTTACAATATTTTATGGTTCTTGGGACAAGAATATGTTTATACATCCATATTTGGTGCAAATTATTCATTTATGTTGTAAGCGATTATTGAGTTAGCTCATCACTAAATGGGGAGCCGCGATAGCTCAGTGGTTAGTGAACTGGACTACAAAGGACAAGGGGTAGGGTTTGATCCCAACCGATGGCTTCTGGGTTCACCCAGCCTTAAATGGGTACTGGATTTTTTTCTGGGAAAGTAAAGCGACACGGGCATAATACCGACCACATTACCCCAAAAATCATGTGCTGAAGGTCTGTAAAATATAGGGTCACTAACACCATATTTCCCTATTCGCCACTTGGCGTGACGGGGGTACTTTACTTTTTTTTTTTTTTTTTTACTCATCACTAAATGAACATTAATAACTGAATGAGAAAACTTTTTTTTTAAAGCAACCAATTATTAATTTTGCTTTCATTTTAGCTTATGAAATGAGTAACTCCATTTGTTGGTTTGTGTTTTGGTAACAAATTCACTTTGGTCAAAAGAAAGATGTTCTTTCTTTTCAAAACAGACTTTACACTGTGATTATGTTGTTTTCATTTTATTCTTTATAATTATATTATTATTTTTTTAAATATTTGTATATATTCAGTTTGATAACGATCGGGTATTACCTGTAGTACATGATGTTCTCTACCGAACAAGGGTATTTAATTTGAATCCCTGTTAATGTTGTTGTTGAGAATTCTATAATTATGGCTGACCCATGATTATTCAAAGAAGCTACAATGGTGGCTTACGATGGATGTTATGTGGAGCCAGTTTTGGTGTATGGATGAGAGTCATGGACGGTGGTACAATGGACAGGAAAATCACTGGAGGCTGTAGAAGAGTGGTTTTGCAGAGGAATGTTGAGAATACCATGGATGGCTAAGAAGAGAAATGAAAATCTTCCGAATGAGGCCAAAGCAAAGAAAGAGCTTATTTCCAATATTAGGTAGAAACAATCATCATTTTTTGGCCTTATAATGAGAAGGGAACAGCTGGAATATCTTGTAACAAGTGAAAAAAATAGAGGGACGAAGAGAAAAAGGGAAGCAAAGAGAAAAGATACCAGACAGCTTAAGAGAATGGCTTGGCAAAATGTCAACAACAGAAATTATAATTAGCTGTCGAGATCGAAAGTTGTGGAGAGACATGATTACCTACACCAGCACGCATGGTACTTGATGATGAAGATGATGATATATTCAGCATCAATACATTGTTACAAATAGCCATGCTTGAAATAACAACATTGCATTGCACTCTTATGAAAGAACTAAGCTGGATTACAGCTCAGAATATTAAATTTTGCTGATGGTTGGTAACTTCTGTGGCTATAGTGGCAAACAAGTGAGTACAATTTGTTTTTATAATCATATTAGAAAAGATTTGTAGACATCTGATAGATAATGAATTATTGTTCATGAACATTAATGTCTGCATATTATTATTGATAAATACTCGTATATTGTTTGATTTACCTATGCTCGATTTTTATCCCTAATGAGAGACTTATTTTTACATGAATATCAGTTGTTCCCCCCCCCCCCCTTTTCCTCAAGTATCCCCTTGCTACACCCACGCATGTAAACTGAGTGATTCGATGAGCATGATAACAAAAGTGGAGGTGGTCTCTGTACGCATGCAATGGGCAGAGTCATTGCAGAAGTCCAAAGTACGTAAGGTCACCTTTGTCTATGTCCCTGGACATGCGAGAGTATGGGGAAATAAAAGAGCAGACAGGTTGGCTAGCTGCGCTGTCGTTGAGGACGGGCAACCAATGGATCGGGCGGACATCATCAATGCCCTCCGAGATGTGGGAAGAGCACAGGACTTCAACAAACACAGATCCACGTCACTTCTTCGGATGATGGAGATGGGAGTTAAGATGGGCACAGCCAGAAATGAGAAACTTAGTGGGCGTGTAAGAAGACTTTGAACCAACACAGAACTGGAGACATCAGATTTCACTATCCAGAGAGGGCTAGACATCTAATCTCACTATCCTTTGAGGGCTAGACATCTGATCTCACTATCCAGAGAGGGCTAGACATCAGATTTCACTATCCAGAGAGGGCTAGACATCTAATCTCACTATCCGGAGAGGGCTAGACATCAGATTTCACTATCCTGAGAGGGCTAGACATCTAATCTTATTACCTAGAGAGGGCTAGACATCAGATTTCACTATCTAAAGAGGGCTAGACATCTGATCTCACTATCCAGAGAGGGCAAGACATCTGATATCACTATCCAGAGAGGGCAAGACATCTGATCTCACTATCCAGAGAGGGCTAGACATCTAATCTCACTATCCAGAGAGGACTAGACATCTAATCTCACTATCCAGAGAGGGCTAGACATCTGATCTCACTATCCAGAGAGGGCTAGACATCTGATCTCACTATCCAGAGAGGACTAGACATCTGATCTCACTATCCAGAGAGGGCAAGACATCTGATCTCACTATCCAGAGAGGGCTAGACATCTGATATCACTATCCAGAGAGGGCAAGACATCTGATCTCACTATCCAGAGAGGGCTAGACATCTAATCTCACTATCCAGAGAGGGCTAGACATCTAATCTCACTATCCAGAGAGGGCTAGACATCTGATCTCACTATCCAGAGAGGGCTAGACATCTGATCTCACTATCCAGAGAGGACTAGACATCTGATCTCACTATCCAGAGAGGGCTAGACATCTGATCTCACTATCCAGAGAGGGCTAGACATCTGATCTCACTATCCAGAGACATGAAGAGGGTAAAACCTACAAAGAAACCACGGATTCAAAGAGAAAGATGTCCACTACCCGTGGCAGGATTTGATCCCCAGACTTATCTTAAGCCCAACATCTTACCCCTAAACCACCCAGCCACTATGGCAAATATATGATGATCAGTCAGCCATCGCACATACATTTACCAATATTAAATTGCAGGCATTTGTTAAATATTTTAAGATTTATTTAAATATATATATATTAAAATCCAAATATATCAAATGCTTAAAGTAAAACTAAGGTAAAAGAGGCAGAGACAGACCAAACTAACATGGACGAGTAACATCAACAGATGGACAAATCAGCCCTTGACAACCTGCACCATCAAAGCAAGAGACAGAGCAGAATGGCGCTCCATGGTAGCCAACCTTCGTTGCGGAGACAGCACTCGATGATGATGATGAAAGTAAAACTGAAAGAAAACTTGTCTAGAGAAGAACCATGTGTTTTACTTAAATCTTTTGGGGGATGTCATAAAAGTTATTGTTTAAATGCTTTTAGCTTTGTTTCATGATAATGCTAATTGTGATTGACTTTTTCCAGTGATATGAAAGATCACAATAAATGCACAATAAAGACAAGTGGACCAATATTAAAACATGTAAATGAATTTAAATATTTGAGAACATTGTTAACCTCAGATGGTAGATATACAACAGGGGTGAGATGCAGAATGGCCCAGGCAAAAACAGTGTTCCAAAAATTAGGAAGATATTGTGCAATCCATTTTTGACAATATCTATCTATTGACCTTTCGAGCCGTAACCGGCCCATAGGGCGTAGACCAAGATACACCTTCTCCTATATGAATTTTTGTTCTAGCAGTTTTCTTTTAAAGATATTTTATCAAATCTCGCCATCTGTCTCTGTTCTGTGCAAGCAGTTCTATCTCATTGAGGGAGCCGATTCCTGCTGCTCTTGCCTCTCTCATCAATGTTCTTCTCAGTGTCTCCCTGGGTCTTCCTCTTTTTCTTTTACCTGTTGTTTCCCATATGAGGGCTTGCTTTGCTATTCGATTATTATCTCTTCTCATCACATGTCCAACGTATGACCATCGTCTTTTCTTTATTACTGAAGATATTAGTGGTTGATTGGCGATTTCTCTAATTTCCTCGTTTGTTTTGAATTCGTTCCATTCTATACCAAGTATTTTCCTTAGACATTTATTTTCGAATGCGTTCAACTTTGTTTCTATATCTCTTGTTGTTTTCCAGCTTTCACACGCATACGTAAGGGTTGATAGTACATTTGATTTGAATAGCCTAAGTTTTGTGTTTGTGCTAATGAGTTTTGATTTCCACAACTTTTCAAGGCTTCTGAAAGACATTGCTGCTTTAGCCAGTCTGATTCTAATTTCTTTGCTCGTATCCCCTTCTCGATCAATGTGACTTCCAAGATAGATGAAGTGATCGATCTCTTCTACTGGTTTGTTTTCCATGTATATTTTGTCACTTGTTGGAATTAAACTTTTCATGACTTTAGTCTTTTCATGATTGACCTCAAGCCCAATTTTGCTGGCTATTGATGATAGTTCATTTGTGTTTTCCTGCATCGTTTTTATCTGATTGCTGATGAGAACTATGTCATCAGCAAAGTCCAGGTCCTCCAAATGGTCTCCTTGTATCCATTCGATGCCTTTATTACCAGTGCAGCATTTCTTCATTATGAAGTCCATAACAATTCCAAATAACAATAGAAAAAAGACATTTCTATTTGACAATAGAAACAAGAAAAAGTATTCTTAAATGTTATGTAGAGTCACTCTTAACATATGGATGTGAATAATGGACAATAAGACAATAGACAAGAAAATCACTAGAAGCTGTAGAAATGTGGTTTTACAGAAGAATGTTGAGAATACTATGGACAGCTAAGAAGAGTAATGAAAATGTTCTGAAAGAGGTAAAAGCAAGCAAGAGCAAATATCCGATATTTGAAAGAAATAGACATCATTTTTTGGCCATGTAATGAGAAGGGAACAACTGGAATATATTGTAACAACTGGGAAAATTGACGGATGAAGTGATAGATGGAAGCAAAGAGAAAAGATATCTGACAGCTTAAGAAAATGGCTTGGCAGAAGGTCAACAACGGAAATGATAAATAACTGTCAAGATCAAAAGTTGTGGAGAGACATTATCACATACGCCAGCAGGCACAGTACTTGATGATGATGATGATGATGAAAGATCAACACAAACTATAGAAAGTCCCTTATTCGTGTATCTTATAATTTTATCCTCAAAAGTCTTCTCAGTAAACCCGAATTTGTCTCCTATTTAGCATTCTTCAACTAAACTTTAAATAAAATGGTTTCATTTTACTTTATATCATTTGTTACGATACCTGAACATGTGCAATACATCATTTGCTGATTTTAAAATGTGCTGATCACATGTAACATACACCATAGCTTTTTTACTTATGGTATTTTTGGTCTTGAAAAGGTCTCTGTTGGTTCTGAAAAGCTCTTACACCTCAATATGTTTCACTTGTGATGATTAATATTACATTCCATATTTATTTCTTTTGAAGATATTGATTTTCTTACTGATTATATTATTGCAAAATACAATTTATTTGGATCACATTTATTTGACAAATCAAATATAAGGTTCCTTCTTTCTTTCTCCGGTTATTCTATCCTGCAAATGTCAATAAATTGTGATACATTTTGTACAACTATTGATTTTGGTTGCAATAATCTATATTGAGTGCGATATAAGCTTTTATGAATCTGAATTAAACAGATGTTTTAATCTTATTTAAATTATTTCATTTGCTGATTATTAAACTTAATAAATCAATAAATTATTGATAATTTAATCAATTGACTTGGAAAATTCACAAACACTTCTTTTCTATTCAACTGTTTACATGTGATTTTTTTTTGGTTTCACAGCTTTTTAACATGTTCTCTGGTATATTGTCATTAACTTATAACTTGTTGTCTGGTGTTTCAGTCATTATCTTGTAACTTGTTGTCTGGTGTCTTCTTTCTTCTTTTCTCTTTCACTGATACCTAAAAGGTGTCGTGGTTTATATCATTTGTTGTTCTTGTGCTGCTCGAATTGTCTGAATTAGTGATTTTCCTTTGTTGTTACATGTCTCTGTCACTGCATCTATCCATCTTCTTCTGGGTCTTCCTCTTGGTCTTTTTCCATGCATTCTCAAGAAGAACGCCCTTGATGGTGATTGGTGAGGATTCATTCTGACCAGGTGGCCAAACCATTTAACTTGTTGTTGTTCTATATATTCTTGGCAGGGTTTTGTTCCTACTATTTTTCTTATGGTTTCATTTGGTATTCTATCTCTTCTTGTGTTGTTTGTTACTTTTCTCAAACAACACATCTCACATGTATTGATCTTTCTTAAATGTGATTTAGAAAGGGTCCATGTTTGACTTTCATAGCACAAAGTTGGTATGAAGGTGCTATTTATCATTTATTGTTTAGCTGGCATAGAAATGTTTGGATGTCTTAGCAATGGTGAAAGCTGGTATGTGACAGCATTTGCTTTTTGTATTCTCATGTCAATTTCTCTGTCTAGTTTTCCATCTTCTGCTTTGTTGTCTGGTGTATCAGTCATTATCTTATAACTTGTTGTCTGGTGTATCAGTCATTATCTTGTAACTAGTTGTCTGGTGTATCAGTCATTATCTTGTAACTTGTTGTCTGGTGTATCAGTCATTATCTTGTAACTTATTGTCTGGTTTATCAGTCATTTTCTTGTAACTTGTTGTCTGGTGTATCAGCCATTATCTTGTAACTTGTTGTCTGGTGTATCAGTCATTATCTTGTAACTTGTTGTCTGGTGTATCAGTCATTATCTTGTAACTTATTGTCTGGTGTTTCAGTCATTAACTTGTAACTTGTTGTCTGGTGTTTCAGTCATTATCTTGTAAGTTATTGTCTGGTGTTTCAGTCATTATCTTGTAACTTGTTGTCTGGTGTTTCAGTCATTATCATGTAACTTATTGTCTGGTGTTTCAGTCATTATCATGTAACTTGTTGTCTGGTGTTTCAGTCATTATCTTGTAACTTGTTGTCTGGTGTTTCAGTCATTATCATGTAACTTATTGTCTGGTGTATTTGTCATTATCTTGTAACTTATTGTCTGGTTTATCAGTCATTATCTTGTAACTTGTTATCTGGTGTTTCAGTCATTATCTTGTAACTTATTGTCTGGTGTTTCAGTCATTATCATGTAACTTGTTGTCTGGTGTTTCAGTCATTATCTTGTAACTTGTTGTCTGGTGTTTCAGTCATTATCATGTAACTTATTGTCTGGTGTATTTGTCATTATCTTGTAACTTATTGTCTGGTGTATCAGTCATTATCTTGTAACTTATTGTCTGGTTTATCAGTCATTATATTGTAACTTGTTATCTGGTGTTTCAGTCATTATCTTGTAACTTATTGTCTGGTGATTCAGTCATTATCTTGTAACTTATTGTCTGGTGATTCAGTCATTATCTTGTAACTTATTGTCTGGTGATTCAGTCATTATCTTGTAACTTGTTTCCTAGTGTATCAGTCATCATCTTATGGCTTGTTCTCCTGTAAGTCATCATCTTATGGCTTGTTCTCCTGTATGTCATCATCTTATGGCTTGTTCTCCTGTATGTCATCATCTTATGGCTTGTTCTCCTGTATGTCATCATATTATGGCTTGTTCTCCTGTATGTCATCATATTAAGGCTTGTTCTCCTGTATGTCATCATATTATGGCTTGTTCTCCTGTGTCATCATCTTATGGCTTGTGCTCCTGTATGTCATCATATTATGGCTTGCTCTGTATGTCATCATCTTATGGCTTGTTCTCCTGTATGTCATCATATTATGGCTTGTTCTCCTGTATGTCATCATCTTATGGCTTGTTCTCCTGTATGTCATCATATTATGGCTTGTTCTCCTGTATGTCATCATCTTATGGCTTGTGCTCCTGTATGTCATCATATTATGGCTTGTTCTGTATGTCATGATCTTATGGCTTGTTCTCCTGTATGTCATCATATTATGGCTTGTTCTCCTGTATGTCATCATCTTATGGCTTGTTCTCCTGTATGTCATCATCTTATGGCTTGTTCTCCTGTATGTTATCATCTTATGGCTTGTTCTCCTGTATGTCATCATCTTATGGCTTGTCCTCTGGTATGTCACCCTCATGGTTGCACAGGTGACTGTTCCCAATGACTTTCATCGAAGAGAGAGTGCAGTCACTTCCTCACTCGTTTCCTCAAAAACACACACAGGGGAACTGGTTGGTCTCACAAGACAGAGAGATTGTGTGTTCAAATCCCAGCTACACTGGTTAGGATTTTTATTTATGATTTCTCTCTGCGGCAACCACCCCTGGTCTCAGCAGCGAGGCCCAGTTTGAAACGTCAATTACTCATCGACGGAAAAAATATGAGTACCTCCGAAGCCGGAGTTATCTGCCTGTGCAGCGAAGGACCGCTGTGCACACGGCTGCCAGGGAAAAATGGATTAATATGCAAAATTCAGTTCCTAGTCTCTAGGGACTTCGTCAGAGGTGAAAACTGGCGAAAGAAAAAAAAAAATACACACACATTTAATACAAAGCGGTTTAAGTGACTATGTTAGTCTCTGCAAAAACTGGATAATATGCAACCACTTTGCATCATCAGTTTTGGCATTAGCAAGGTTTGAACGCCAAGTCGGCTGCATGTATGACAGACGTCGCTGAGAAAAGAGTGTCCACAGTTACTTCTAAAATTGGTATACGGTCATTATTGTATGGCTTGTTCTGTGGTATGTTGTTTATTTATCTATCTATCTATCTATAGTCCTTTTGAGCCGAAGATGGCACATGGGACAGAAATTCTAGACTCTTGTGTCTGGTGATCTTTCAACTGTCAGAGACCTTGCACAGGACCTGCATTGTCTTGCTGCGTGGCTCTATTGTGGGCGAGTTGTTCAATCTCGGCGAGGGAGTTGGTGTCTGCTGTTATTGCCTTTTGTTTTAATGTTCATTTTTAGTGTTTCTCTAGGTCTGCCTCTTTTTCTTTTACCCTCTGGTTCCCATTTGAGGGCCTGCTTTGAAATTCTTTTGTTGTCTTTTCTCATCACATGGCCAACATTTGACCACCTTCTCTTGATTATAGTAGATATTTTTGGACGCTTTGTCATATTTCTTATTTCTGCACTAGTCTGGAATGCGTTTCATGGTATATGAAGTATTTATTGGAATTTGTCATTACTGTTTTTGAGTCAAGTTTTTATATTATGTATATGGTCACAAAAAAGAGGAAGACCCAGAGAGACACTGAGAAGAACATTGATGAGAGAGGCAAGAGCAGCAGGAATCAGCTCCCTCAATGAGATAGAGCTGCTTGCACAGAACAGAGACAAATGGCCAGATTTGATAAAATATCTTTAAAAGAATTGAAAACTGCTAGAATAAAAATTTTGATAAGAGGAGTATCTTTGTCTACGCCCTATAGGCTGGCTACAGCTTGAAAGGTCAATAGATAAGATATTGTCACAAGTGAAAAAATATGTTACTTGTTATGGATCCAGAAGCCTGTGAGCTGTCGCCCTTCAGCCCAAGGCCATGTAGGTATGTCTGAGTTCCCTTGCAGTTAAAAAATAGGTTTCAAAGGTATTGTTAAAACATTTATGATAACTGACAATGGCTGGACTGTGCTGCAAGGCAAGAAACCAGGATGAAGTTACCCGACAGTTACTTCTGTCTTTAAGTGGGCTTCAACAACATAAGTAAAGTGCCTTTCATAATATAAGTAGATGGGAATGAGTCATCATTATGCACCTCAGAACGGTATACAATCAACTCCACAGTCACATGTATACAAAATTCAAGATTAGGACCTGTTAGCATATGTACATGTGGACAAGCGCCCCAGACTGCTAAACACATACTTCAAGACTGTACTAAATATAGTAAAAAATAAATACATGAAGAGCCCCGTCACACCAAGTGGCGTATAGGGAATATGGTGTTAGTGACCATAAATTTTACAGACCTTCAGCACATGATTTTTGGGGTAATGTGGTTGTTATTACGCCTGTACCGCTTTACTTTCCTAGAAAAAATCCGGTACCCATTTAAGGCTGGGTGAACCCGGAAGCCGTCGGTTGGAATTGAATCTTACCTCTTGTCCTTTACTAATGACTGAGGAAAATCCATTGGCCCATAGATACAACACTACCGACAAAACCATATTGGCTACACTGCAAGAATTACAAAAGACAATATTTATATATACAGGAAACAACATTGTAGATATAGACAATGCTTCAGGCGAACAAAAGATAGAAAGGTCAGTAAATAATGCAATTAATGTGACAGACTCTTGGTCAGTGCTTTGAAATGTCCAGAAACAGTGTTTACAGCATGAGTGGATTACACTTCTAAAAACCTCAAACCATGAAAAACTTATACAGATCAGGGGTTCATTGCAATTAGGGTTGGCCTTATGTAGGGATGTCGGACAGGCACAAGGATTCTTGTTGTGCAATCATGATTCATGTGATGAGAAGAGATAATAACCGAATAACAAAGCAAGCCCTCATATGGGAAACAACAGGTAAGAGAAAAAGAGGAAGACCCAGGGAGACACTGAGAAGAGCATTGATGAGAGAGGCAAGAGCAGCAGGATTCGGCTCCCTCAATGAGATAGAGCTGCTTGCACAGAACAGAGCCAAATGTCGAGATTTGATAAAATATCTTTAAAAGAAAACTGCTAGAACAAAAATTCAGATAGAAGGTGTATCTTGGTCTACGCCCTATGGGCCGGCTACGGCTCGAAAGGTCAATAGATAGATAGAATCATGATTCATTCAGGATTCCATATTTTCTAATGAAGTCTGCTATAAGATTCTACCTGAACAAAACAGTTTCTCTTCCAGTTAGTGCAAGTCTGCACTGGGTGCAGTCTTGTAGAATGTGTTTTTCTGTTATATCTGTTAAGTTGCAGTGGAACAAATTGAGTTTGGAGTACATGTGGTGCCTCATTTGACTGTGATCACTGCAGAGATAGAGTAAAAGGTAAAGTACGAGACTTGAACCAGCATCTTAGCACACAAGTTTTTCACCCATTCGTGCTCAGCCCTATCCAGAAGTGTTTGGAAACTTCTGGATAGTGTCGCTTCAAGCATAGAAATTCATGATGCGAGGCGGCATTCCTCACCTCCCCAGAGTGCTACACTGGTACCCATTTCTGCCAGCAGCTTGGTTGACCGCATGGATATTTTTTTTCCCAACCACGAGTACAACTCACACTGCTTCCAGCGGGAATCGAACATGGGTTGTCTGAATGTCGTTAGGTCAGTCGGGTAGAGATGGAGTATGGGAATTGGTCTCCTTTTGAATATCCATCCCCATCATTGCATTTTGGGAGGTCGTGTTTCCACTTTGAATGGTTATGGAAGGCCCCAGCATCACTGCAAACAAATTAAAATCCATAAAATGGTATTGTCCTTTAGCGATAGATTTAGCTTCTTCATAGCTGACTACATGATCTTCTTGTTACAATTTAGTTCCTTCTTTGGCTAGTTTAGCTACGATAACTCAGTGGTTAGTGAACTGGACTACAAAGGACAAGGGGTAGGGTTCGATCCCAACCGACAGCCTCCGGGTTCACCCAGCCTTTAATGGGTACCGGATTTTTTTCTGGGAAAGTGAAGCGGCACGGCCGTAATACCGACCACATTACCCCAAAAATTCATGTGCCGAAGGTCTGTAAAATGTTAGTCACTAACACCATATTCCCTATACGCCACTTGGCGTGACGGGGGTACTTTACTTTTTTTTATATATATATATATATATATCATGTAGAAAATGGTGAACAAGTGAAAAAAAAAAACATGAAGGACAGAAAGAAAGATGGGTAGACAACATCAAGGAACGTACAATCTTGAACTTCATCAGCTCACAATGAGTGGCAACAAACAAAGAGGAGTAGAGGGAACTGGTTGTCCAAATAAACTTGGGGGTTGTAGTAAAGGAAATAATGAAAGAAGGGAGAGAGGCTAGGAAGGAAAGAAGGGAGGAAGGAAAGAAGGGAGGAAGAGTGTGCTTATGTTTGGTGACAATTGCATATTTATATCAAAGAAATAAAGGTTAAACCAAGACAATTAAGGACACTGCATGACAATGTACCAGAAAGAAACAATCAACATTTTTTGGGCACGTCACGAGAAGAGGAAAGTTGGAATACTTGGTTACAACTGTCAAAATACAGGGAAAGAGAGGTTGCGGATGACAAAGAGAGAAAATATTGGATAGCTTGGTGTCATGGCATGGAAAACAGTCAACAACAGAACTCATACGATGCACTGTAGATGGAAGATTGTGGAAGGACATGATCACCAAGCCAACTGGTATGGCACATAATGATGATGAATGACATTGGATTAATAAATCCTGTTGTTATAGAAAGTCTGTTTGTGACAAGTGCCTGTGTTTAAATAATTGTGATTTGATATGACTCATGTCTGTCATGATGTTCCTACGACTACAGTTTGAACCAACACAGACTGGTAGAATATTAAAAATCACAGCTCTCATGAGGCTTCTGGCCCAGAATGTATTTGGGAAAAGAAATGAACCTGCATCCCCCCTAATCCCCACCTACAAAGTCTCATGAAGCTCATCACCATCATCGTGTGCCTTCTCCGCAACGAAGGTTGGCTACCATGGATCGCCATTCTACTCTGTTTCCTGCTTTGATGGTGCAGGCTGACATAGATTGACTTGTCCATCTTTTGATGTTACTCGTCCATGTTAGTCTTGGTCTGCCTCTGCCTCTTTTACCTTGTATTTTTCCCTCCAATATTACTTTTAGTAGGCTGTTGTGTCTTTTAACATGCCCCAAAAATTTCATTTGTCTTGTCTTAATTGTATTTAGTAGTTCTCTTTTTATTTTCAGTTGTTTTAAAACATTGTTTGTTATCTTTTGTTTCCATCCAATTCTACCTATTCTTCTATAAATCCACATTTCAAAGGCTTCAATTTTCTGTTCTGTTTTCTTGTCTAATGTCCATGTTTTCTGCACCATACAGGAATATTGAGAAGACGTAACATTTTGCCATTCTTCATGAAATCATGAAGCTAAAGAACCAAAATACTTGTGCAAGGATAAGATGGAAAGGTAAATAAGAAAGATGGGCGTGGAAACTCTAATGAATATCAGATTATTTTCTGCTACAAAAATTCTGGGTAAAGGTTTTTTTCATTGTAACTACGAGGTGTGTTTAAATGAAATCCGTCCCAGTGGCTCTATTACAAGCATATGTAAGGTACATCAGCAGGTGTGGTAGAATTAAATAAAGTAATTGTTACGAAGCAAGTACTCACCAGGGTTTTTTAGAAAAAGTCATTATGGGTATTAAGATATGCATCACCTTGCGCAGGTAGTCGGTGAATGCCATCTGAGAAAAATTACTTTGGCTGCTCATTGAAACATTTTGCTACCGAGGCTATGATGTCTGCATCACAGTCAAACCATTGTCCCTTGATAGATTCTTTTGTAAGAGTCCAAACAAATGAAAGTCTTATGGTGACAGATTGGGGCTCTTGGCTGGGTTATGCAGAACTTCCCAACACAATGTTCACAACATGTGGATGAGCATTGTCATGCAACAGAATCATTGTTTGTTAACTCTCATGTGGATGAGCATTGTCATGCAACAGAATCATTGTTTGTTAACTCTCATGTGGATGAGCATTGTCATGCAACAGAATCATTGTTTGTTAACTCTCATGTGGATGAGCATTGTCATGCAACAGAATCATTGTTTGTCAACTCTCATGTGGATGAGCATTGTCATGCAACAGAATCATTGTTTGTTAACTCTCATGTGGATGAGCATTGTCATGCAACAGAATCATTGTTTGTTAACTCTCATGTGGATGAGCATTGTCATGCAACAGAATCATTGTTTGTTAGCTCTCATGTGGATGAGCATTGTCATGCAACAGAATCATTGTTTGTTAACTCTCATGTGGATGAGCATTGTCATGCAACAGAATCATTGTTTGTTAACTCTCATGTGGATGAGCATTGTCATGCAACAGAATCATTGTTTGTTAACTCTCATGTGGATGAGCATTGTCATGCAACAGAATCATTGTTTGTTAACTCACATCCTCCTTGAAACATTTGTGTCCAGCCCTTCACTGTAGTCTTAGACACTTCTATCACCATACACTGCTTGCATTCGCCAATGAATATCAACTGGTCAACATCCTTTGGCTGTTAGGAACAGAATCACCACTCGCTGATTTACCTTGGACGGATCCTGTATCACACTGGCCATTGTTTCAATGAACTGTGGCAAAACCAATTAATATTACGTGGAGAATAAACACATACATAATTGCACACTTATAAACTATCTTTACGACACATATTACCATTGCTGGTGTAAGTCAGGGGGCACATGATAGAACCAGAAGGATAAAGGCTGCTTGGTCAAAGCAGTTGCCACGATGTGTGAGACTCAAGATTTTAATTTACCCCCCCATAGAAGAAAAAATGTGTTATCGGGATCTCATTATGAGTAAAGAGTAGTGGCAGTGTGACCTTCCAAGCATGTTGGAAGAGGCGACTAAGGTGGTTGATCAATGGCTTGACAAGCTGTCATTGTAAAAAGTATTGTTATGGAAACAGGGCAGTGATCTCTGCAATATGTGAAATTTTGGCATGCAAGTTTCTGTTTTTGAGATTGTGGTTCTGCCCTATGTGCCGTCGTCTTCGGCTGGAAAGGACAATAGATAGATAGAAAAAATCCTTTCTTGTCTACAGTAGGTTTCGAACACCATACGCCGGCTTTTCAGCAAGCGAAAGAGTGGTTTAAGCAGCACGGCCACTGATGTGTGCTTATTATACCAGATGTGACATCATCATACCTCCTACATATGTCCACCTGGTGCAGATCGGACGGATATAATCTATTTATAGCTATAATAATAATAGCGAAGTATTTATACAAGGCTTCACAGTGGGTGGCAATCTAATCGTCAGACTTATAAACTTCTTCACCTACAAATTCTCAACACATAACCCTTTTTAATACCAGTAATGTCACAACTTTATTGCAATGCAAAACAAAAAATAATAATAATAATAATAATAACAACCTGAAAGCAATGCCAAATAGGCAGGCAGAATTGATGACAAACACACAGGAAACTTTCAGCTCTACTCAAATCATTAAATCAAATGCTCATTGCAATAACAGAAGCACAAAAAAAGCACAATCAAACACATTATTTTTCAAGTGGGATTACAAAAAGTCTTGCATTTCACCCCTAAATATCCCACTGTATCTTTCACTCCATAAAATTATTACAAATAAAATAGTTTGCATTTAAATGATAAGTTTCACAGTGTTTAGGATCATAGAGTTGTCAATATTTGGGACATCACAGAGTAAATCTTATGTGACATGGTTCAAGTTGCTTTGCTGGTGTCTGAGTGTTTGGCACTTCAGACTAAATCTTATGTGACATGGTTCAAGTTGCTTTGCTGGTGTCTGAGTGTTGGGGACTTCAGACTAAATCTTATGTGACATGGTTCAAGTTGCTTTGCTGGTGTCTGAGTGTTTGGCACTTCAGACTAAATCTTATGTGACATGGTTCAAGTTGCTTTGCTGGTGTCTGAGTGTTTGGCACTTCAGACTAAATCTTATGTGACATGGTTCAAGTTGCTTTGCTGGTGTCTGAGTGTTGGGGACTTCAGACTAAATCTTATGTGACATGGTTCAAGTTGCTTTGCTGGTGTCTGAGTTTGGGGACTTCACAGAGTAAATCTTATGTGACATGGTTCAAGTTGCTTTGCTGGTGTCTGAGTGTTTGGGACTTCAGACTAAATCTTATGTGACATGGTTCAGTGTGGTTTGCTGATCTTTGTGTTGGGGACTTCACAGACTAAATCTTATGTTAAATGGTTCAGTGTGTTTTGCTGGTGTCTGGGGCTTTACCAACAAAATCTTAGGTGAGATGCTTCAGTGTGCTTTGTTTGTGTCTAATTCAATTGAGCCATGAAGAAATTTACAGCTAGGTTATCTATATATCTATCTTTCTATTATCTTTCAACTGAAGCAAATAGGGAAAAAATTCTAGACTCTCCATGTCCATCAATCTTTGCTATTAAGTATCAGACGACCTGCACTGTATCTTGAAACACATCTCTATTCAAGTCTTTCAACCTTAGCAATGCCCACCTAATGAGAGGAAAGCTTCTCAGCTTTAAATCAGTGTTGTCAACTGTCAGTGTTGTTTGCCTGTATCTAACTCTGTGAGTCATGCTCAATTCACAACAATATTATAGAAATATGTTGTTCTATTAATACATGTAGCAAAATAATATTGGTACTGCAAAAAAAGTGGAAACAACAGTTTATGCATTACAAAAATTAAATAAAGTTTCAGAGAACAAACCAAATAACCAAATCAATAAAGGTAAAGTACAAGACTTGAATCTGCATTTTAGCATGCACGTTTACACCCATGTGTGCTCGGTCACCTATCCAGAAGTGTTCTGAGACTTCCAGAATGTGTCGCTTCAAGCATCAAAACTCACGGTGCGAGGCAGCATTCCTCACCTCCCAGAGTACTACCCCTGTACTCATTCTGCCAGTGGCTGAGTCGACCATGGGGGTATTTCTTTTTTTTTGCAACCGCGAGTACAATTCACACTGTTTCCAGCAGGAATCGATCATGGTTTGTCCAAACGTCAGTGGCCCAGTCATGTGATTTTCCCAACTAGGCTTCTGAGGCCCCCAACCAAATCAATAACAACTGGGTAAAGATTGTGTGTGCAAAATGGCACTTTTGTAACAAAAATTCAACAAAGAAACAAAAAAAACCTCACAATTTAAGAATAAGTCTCACAGAATATAGAAAAATGTCACAAAATGTAATAATGTATTTTGAGATGTCTGTGGCAGGTAAATATACTAAATACAGTTGAACACTGCTACTGTGAGATTGTAGGATTGCAATATAAAACAGGAATTAATTATAACAAATGTGTTAAAAGTGGTTAGGTCATGGAATACAATAGCATGCTAATTGTTTGTTGTTTATCTATTGACAGAGCCTTGGGAATATTCCAGCATCTAAAACTGAAATTAAAGTACCAAAGATTTTCCTAGTCGTAATGTCATATTTTATAAATGACATGTACCTTTTTGTTTTTGAGCAATGGTGTATACAAACTTTTTTGAGGAAAAGTTAGATGATATTAACAATCTGTGCATTTTTCTTTGGAATTAATTAATATTTTATTCCATATGCTGACATCAACCATAAAATGTGTTGCTAGTCATTGAAAAATATGGGAACTATATAACACAATATTCATTAATGGATGGAAGGAGCCATTACTTACTTATGCTATATATAGAGTGCCCACAAAAAACACTCTTTGGTAGTTATAAAACCAAAACTTATTGGAATATGATTATAAATATGGAGAGACCACATATACATTAACTCATTGTCTATGTCCCAGGACATGCGGGAGTATGGGGAAATAAAAGGGCGGACAGGGTGGCTAGCTGCGCTATTGTTGAGGATGGTCAACCAATGGATCGGGCGGACATCCAGAAAGTGGGAGGGCACAGGACTTTGACAACTATGAGTCCACGTCACTTCTTCAGATGAAAGAGAAGGAAGTTAAGATGAGCACAGCCAGAAATCAGAAACTTAGTAGACGTGTAAGAAGACTTATCAACCAACACAGAACTGGAGTTGTCAGTCGCTGGACACTTCGAGACTTGCTGATGAGGGGATCTGAGCACCTATGGACATGTTCAGAGTGCAATGATGATGACCCGCAAATAACTCAACTAACTCAAAAATGTTTTTGGTCTCAACAAAATCTCTGTGCACTCCTCTCACCAACAGAGGACGGTGAAATCTAAAATGGTGCTTACCCCACAGCAGTGTAGACAAATGACCACATGTTCTGCAAGTGGACCATAAGATCACCAGGCATAAATGTTTGTAATTTTTCTCAATTGGAAGAATGTGAAAGATTCCACTACCTGCAACAAACCTGGATGATGCAGGAATGCCTCACAAACTGTAAACTCGATCAAGCCGGATATGCTGCAGTCTCTGGTCAGAGCTAGATTATACATCGATGTCCACAGAGTAAGGCACACAGTGAGTGTGTTATATCAAATGATAGCACATGAAACTTTATAAGTTTGTGCAATGGTAGCCACCGATGTATATGAACATTACAATAAGTTTTGATTTTATAATTACTTGAAATGAAGGGGTGTTTTTTTGGATGACCCTATAAAATTATTTTTAGATTAGATTAGATTAGACGAGATGAGATGAGATTAGATTAGATTAGTGACTTGAACAGTCACTGGATCATGATCATTAGATGCAGTTATTCTCTTAAATCAGTTAAATATTTTAGGTATGTAAAGAGACATGACACTAAGCTAAAGACAATACCTGTGGTCAATATCTCAGGCATGTCAAAATAATGTGATATGACCTGTCAAGAGCTTTACAATTACAATGTACAATTGTTATGTGTTCACAATTATATCTTAACTCTTAGAAATTTAAATTTAAAAAAACAAAAGAATAATAATAAAAGACAACACTGACAATGAAAACAAAATGGCAACAGGCAAAATTCATATTCTCATATAATTATGAAGGAAGGCTGCAAAACTTGATGGCAAAGATCAAACAATGTCAAGAGAAACAAAAGAAAGGCAGAGGTGAAAGATCTGGGATGGAATGACAACAGTGGTTTGGAAAAACAAAAGCCAAGAAAAGCTGTGAAATGACGGAAGTATAAATGCATGAGAGAGGAGATGAACATAAATTCCATGTTGATGATCCTAGATATCATTATGTCCTGCCAAGCACCTTGGACAGGATACATTAGCTTCATCTCAAAGAGCCAGCAATATTAGGAGCTAAATCAAGTCAAAGAGGACAACACCAACATAACAAGATTTATTATTTTATAATTAATTTTTTCTATTTTTTTTAAATATCATTATTGTTGTTTTATAATTAATGTCTTTATTTTTTACCATTATTATTTTATAACTAATGTTTATTTTACTATTATTGTTATTTTATGATTAGTCTATTTTTTTCCATTATTATTTTATAATTAGTCTCCATTTTCACCATTATTGTTATTTTATCAGTATTGTTATTTTATCAGTAATGTCTATTTACCATTATTATTTTATAATAAAAGTCTCTATTATAACAAGTTCTGTTATTTTATACTTAAAATCTCTATTTCTCTTGTTTAATTAAATCTGAGAAATTAACCTTTAACTCTGTGGTTATTTTCACGACTTATTAATACTGTCCACTTGTTGACTCTTACGACTTCAATATACTTTCATATATGATACTGTAAATGCAGACCAAATTAAATCTATAGGTGGTGCATTAGCCAAAAATATTGATAAACACTGTGAGCAAATCATGGATTATTGTGCATTATAAGCCAAATGGCTAAACGTTTCATAATGTGCAAGAAAATTGTGACAAACTACCAAAACATGTATCATCATTTTTACATGACGGAGACAATATTGGTCATAGTATTTGTTCTAAGTGGAGTATTGAAGTAGCAAATAAGGTGTCAGTATTAAATGATTATCTTTTAGCATATCATCATCATCAAGTACCGGGCCTACTTGGCGTAGGTGATCATGTCTCTCCACAACTTTCGATCTCGGCAGTTATTTATCATTTCTGTTGTTGACCTTCTGCCAAGCCATTCTCTTAAGCTGTCTGTTATTTTTTCTCTTTGCTTCCCTCTATCTCTTCGTCCCTCAATTTTTCCAGTTGTTACAATAAATTCCAGTTGTTCTCTTCTCATTACATGGCCAAAAAATGTTGATTGTTTCTTCCTAATATTGGAAATTAGCTCTCTCTTTGCTTTGACCTCTCTCAGAACATCTTCATTACTCTTCTTAGCTGTCCATGGTCTACGTTTATGTTTTCTAAAATTTTGATTATTTCTTGGTGCTTTACTTTGTCAAATGCCTTGGTGTAATCTATGAAACATAGGTATAGATCTGTTTTCACCTCTATGGCTCTTTCTACTAAAGATCTTATGATATAAATAGCATTGCTTGTTCCTTTATCTCTAACAAAACCACACTGTTCATCGCTAATTTCTGGACTGATTTTGTTTCGCACTCTTCGCATGATGATTCTTAGTAATATTTTAGTCATAAGACTCATAAGGCTTATTGTGCGATGATCATCACATTCAATCGCACCCAATTTAGCATAACACTAATAAGTAAACAAAAATATTGGAACATAATTTTTTGTTAAAATACTAAAATATAAGAAAAAAATAAAAACAAGCACTAAAACAATATACCAAAGTAAAATAATGAATTATTAAAAGCATTTTTAGTTATAAAAATGAGCAGACACATTTAGTTATAAAAATGAGCAGACACATTTTGTTTAAAAATGAATCTTCCTGTCTCACAATTTTCAATAAGATACACATGCTGATAAATAATCTGATTACATACAAATAATCCAACACACTTGTACAAATAATCCAACACACTTGTACACAGAGACCAATAATTAAAGAAAAAGACACTTCTGGGAAGATGGTGACCATTTTTACAGGCCTTTAGAGAGTGTCATTACTGAAATAGCTTTTTGGTATTTTAACAGCCTTTGATATGGTGTTTTTGTATTTATTTTTGAATGAATTGGTGTTTCGGAAGCAAATGTGGACACTGTCTTCTCCGTATCAAAAACAGTACTCACTTCTGGTACACTGCTGTTTCAATGGCTGTTTTTTCTACTTTAGAATCCTTTTATATGACAGAGAATCATGGACAACTTACGCAAAGCAAGAGAGAAGGCTAAGTGCATTCCATATGCGATGCCAGTGCCATATTCTTGATTTCACTTGGAAGGACAAAGTGACAAAGATGGAGGTCCTCATTTCACACAGGCCTCCCGACCATTTATACACAGCTCAAACAAGCTAGATTATGCTAGCTTGGCCGCACACCAAAAGATATACTTTATGGACAATTAGCAGATGGCAAAAGGACAAGGGGCACCCAAAACTCCGATTTATAGATGTGTAAACATGACATGATGACTTTGAACATAAACCCCTCAGCCTGGGAAGAGATAGATGTAGACCACAATCTTTGAAAACACACTCTACAGCTCCAACTCAAGCAAGAAGCTGACAGATTCATAGAAAAAAGTTTACACTACAAAAGAAAAGAAAAGTAAAATTTCCTATTAAAAAAAGAGGGGGGGGGGGGGGGGCGCCCGCTGCAAAATCCATAGTCTATGGCTGGTGGAGACTACTATTACTATTTCTGTTTCAAAAATGTTGCAGATTTCACCACAGATCACATAGTGTTCTGCTGTACCATCTTGATAATGTTTCAAAATTCCATATCCAGCTCTGATAGTTGATTTTGTGGCTGCATCTTCTATATATCAATGTATTCAGTCATCTGGATAAACATCAAAGATTTTTCTTGCTGCGGATGTTATTGATACTGTCTCAGCATTTTTATCTCTAAAAAAAAAGTAAAGTACCCCCGCCATGCCAAGTGGCATATAGGGAATATGGTGTTAGCGCCATGCCAAGTGGCATATAGGGAATATGGTGTTAGCGACCATAAATTTTACAGATATTCGGGATATGATTTTTGGGGTAATGTGGTCGGTATTATGCCCATGCTGCTTTATTTTCCCCCAAAAAATGTGGGACCCATTAAAGGCTGGGTGAACTGGAAGCCGTTGGGTGGGATCGAACCCTACCTCTTGTCCTTTGTAGTCCAGTGCACTAACCACTGAGCTATCGCAGTTCCCATTTTTATCATTCTGTCATATATTTCTGTACAAATTTCTGAATTTATCTAATTTGCATTTGGTAACATTTCTTTGATAACATTTCTCAGGTAGATGGTATTTCTTTTATATGTTTCTGGCGTGCCACAAAGTTGAAATCTGTTTGATTCTTTGTTTAGGAAAGCATCCACTAACTTTCTGTTAGGATGGTCCTTCTCTATTCTTTTTTTGTCTTTCATATAGCACCATAGTGGCCTTATCTCTTCTCATCTCTAAAGTTTCTACATTGCAGTGTATTTCATATGCCACACTTGGCGTGCACCTCATTGCACTACTGATGAGCTGTGCTGCACTATTTTGTATCCTGTTAGTGACATGTTGGTTGTTTAACTGCATGCTACTAGTAGCAAGCTACCATGTTCCAAAATAGAATGTATGTAAACCAGGTAGAACTTTCTAAGAGTTTCTTTATCTGCTCCCCATGAAGTACTACAAAGCCTTTTCATAAGTTGTAGTGTTACCTTCTTAGTCAGGTTTTCTACATGTTTCTTCAGGTTCAGTTGATGGCCTAGTTGTACTCATAAATATGTGGGTGCTCCTCTTTTTGAAGGCCTCTCTGTTGGAGATTAAGCTTGATATTTGCCAAAATAATTTAGTTATGATCAGTTTTACTAAATATTCCAATCAGTCAGAATTTTTAGCAAAAAAATCTTGTAATTCACAAAACTTAAATGTGTTGACATTAATCAGATAGTATGAAGAGAATAACTCTCCATATATATATATATATATATATATATATATATATATATATAATATATATATAATATATATATATTATATATATAGCATGTCGTATGAGGCGACTAAGGAGGTTGATCGATGGCTTGACAAGCTGTCATTGTAAAAAGCATTGTTATGGAAACAGACCATAGATTTTAGAAGCAGTGATCTCTGCAATATGTGCCATTTTGGCACGCAAGGTTTATGTTTTTGAGATTGTGGTTCTGCCCTATGTGCCGTCTTTGGCTCGAAAGGACGATAGATAGATAGTAGTAGAGAATAACACCAAAATAAGGATACAAAAAGCAAAAATAGCCTTCATATTGCACTATGATATGCATGAAAACCCAAATAGATTAAGTTAAATAAAAAAAACTCAACTCTAATGTTTAAGCAGTCCTATTATATGGCTGTGAAACAATGTACTGCTAGAACAAAAATTCATATAGGAGAAGGTGTATCTTGGTCTACGCCCTATGGGCCGGTTACGGCTCGAAAGGTCAATAGAAACAATGAGAGTCACAAAAATATTTTCATTAATGAATGCTTGTGCAGAATAAAAGGATGAAAATGGAAGGACAAAATGACTAATTTAGAACTAAGGGAAAGTACTAGACCAAAGCCACCTATATCTCTGAAGCCTGCCCGCTGAGGGGAAAACCCCAAACCATGTGACATTTTCAGTGTTGTGAGCAGGGTCGATGATAGGTAAAATGAGTCAGCCATCTATAGCTCGCACAGCTAAAGACATCATAAGCACTGAGGTGTCAGGAAAACCTTCACAGCACTTCAACTTGAGAGATATAGGTGGCAATGATAAACACCAGTGGACAATAAAATATACTATAAAGACGATGGTGTTGGGTAGGGGACACACTGTGGAAGCCAAATGAAAATATTACACAACAAACTCTTTTTTGACGATCCCCAGGAAAGGAGACAAAGGGAAAGGCCAAATACACTTGGAGAAGACACTTTAAGCAGGGATTGTCAGAGAAGATGGCAGTACATTTGTCTTGACTACAAGTAGTTTGACAATATAGTTTATGGTAGTATGTAGTAGTTCTGCAAAAACTAGTATGCAATAGGGAGGTGAAATATAAATGTCACCATTATGGCAGTATTTAAGGCAATAACTCAGCTAGAGACACACACTTTTACCCATGAAGGCATGCATTCTCAGTTCTCATAAGTATGCTCAGAGAAAGGTCAAAATGAGCTGGGATCAAAGACATTGGTTGGAGTCTCCGGAGGTGGTCAAGGGTGATAAAAATGTGTTTCATTTTAGTTCTAAGACATTCATGTATAATAATGAATGAACTAGCAGGTAATCTTGCTGGATTGGCTTAATGTAGAGATTGCACAAGCAATGAGTTGAGATGACATTCTAAATGTTCTCAAGGAGAGAGAGAATGAAGTATATTATTTAGACAATGAATGTGAGCTGACAACTTTGAATAAACTGCAAACATATCATGTAAAAATGAGCAATGCCAAGCAAGAGCATCATGCAGCAAGCCAAAGATGAGTGGGTTAACCAAAATAACTGGGGTTGTCAGTCACTATTAGTTGAGGGATATACTTAGGAGCGGATCTGAGTACATATGGAGCTGTCTGATGTCCTGTGAGAATGATCTGTTGACTAACTAGTTTCACTACATGACAAAAGGTAGACATTCTAGTGTTTCCTGTAGCTCTTTGGTTTTTGTCATCAACATTTAAACTCTTCAATGAATAAATGTTTTCAAATAACCATCATTTTCACTTTCTGCAGGATTGGGATAAGTAGCAACTACTCAGTCTTCTAAAATCACTTCTAAAATATTGTTTGGTGTGGTAGGACACAGTTTTAACCCTAGATTATGATACCTATCTGGGAGTCACGATATCTCAGTGGTTAGTGAAATGGACTACAAAGGACAAGGGGTAGGGTTCGATCCCAACCGATGGCTTCTAGGTTCACCCAACCTTAATGGGTACTGGATTTTTTCCTGGGAAAGTAGAGCGGCACGGGCGTAATACCGACCACATTACCCCAAAAATCAGGTGCCGAAGGTATATAAAATTTATAGCCACTAACACCATAAAAGAAAACCGCTAAACAAAAAATTCAGATAGGAGAAGAAGTATCTTGGTCTACGCTCTATGAGCCTGCTACGGCTCGAAAGGTCAATAGATAGATAGAACACCATATTCCCTATACGCCACTTGGCGTGACGGGGGTGCTTTCCTCTACTTTTTTTTTTTAACGATACCTATCTGTGAGACATGTTTTTATGATATGTTTGTAAAACTTGCCTTTTTTGTAATTTTGAGAAATAATACTTTCATTGAACTTTAGCTACAAATCTTTGTGATTACCTATGTAGAGCCACATGAATCAGATGCGGTAATTGTTTGCCAGCTTAGGTCCAATTTATGGCCTGGAATTCGAAGACATAGCACTATGTTTATCAGATGATGCTTAGTTTATTGACATGTCAGCCAGTACATTTGCTCTGTGGTCATTTGTTGCCTGCCCCACGTTTATAAAAGTTTGTTTGATGTCTCACTGACAGCCGAAGAGAATTTTGCAGTCAAAAATTTTTTTTTAATGTACTGCATTTATGGTCAAATTTATATTAAAAAATAAATAAATAAATAAATAAAAACTACACTTAACGATTCGTTAGTATTTTTTTACTAAGCACATTTGGTGTGTGACCAAGAAAAATCTCCCAGCAATGATTTTTCGAGGTTACCAGCGGTAATAACTAGGAGGCTATAAGGAGGGGAAAAAATGTGTACATGAGGCAAACTGTCAAATTCCAAGAATTTTTTTTCTGAGAGCGTTATTTTTACGAAGGTTTAATAATCTAGGGTTAATATATTTTCTATAATTTCCTGCAACATACATAAGTGAGATGATCCACACACCATAAAAAGTGACTGTTCACAGAATTCTGTCAAAAGTGCACAAAAGTGCAGTAAGATGGCAGTGACTGTTGAAACACTGACTTCTTAGGTAAACTTCAATACAGCTTCATCATCCTCAACAAGTAAACAATCAACACAAACAAGTTATCTAGTAGATACTTCAGGACTCATAATGGTCTCCATTAGCCACCTCCCACTCCATTATAATAAAGAATGATGACAGCATGGTCTTCATTGACACCAACAAACAAGCAGCAACAAAGTTAATCTAACAGGTACCTTCTCTACTCACACAGCATCCATTTCTAAAAACACTCATGGTCATAAAATTGACACTTCATCAAATAAAATATTATTTCTGACACACACATTCAGATTGGTCATCATCGGATGACTGTCGCTTTTCAAACCAAGTGAATAATTTAAATGATTATTGTAAAATCCAGAAACAGATGACTTGCAAAATCTGAAAACATGACATTAGTAATGACTGAGATTAGTAATGACTGTGTTATAACAATAATAATAATGATTGTGATATTAAAACATGGATGAATGAATAATGAATAGCAATAACTTGTTAACTAATCAGTTAATTAATGAATTAAAAGTGAGTTGCGTCAACCCAAAAATGTAACAACATTCAGCTTAAGCTTGCAATTAATAACAGAACAATTCATTGAAGATCATAACTACGAATATAAACTAAAAATAATTACGTTTTTAAAAAAAAAAATGAATTCTCATTGTGGATTATTAATAGTGCAATGAAAAAGCACAGTGAAAAAAAAATTTAATAATTAAATATAAAATAGCAAAAAAATGGAAAAAATACAACAGGCAACATGCAAGGTCAACACACACATAAAAAAAATTGGTTTGCATCATGTTCATAAAGATAAACTGCAAAACAAAAAAAGCAGCTACAATTATAAAAACTGTCATATGTTAACATATTATTGTAATATAAGTATTAGAGCAAAGTGATGTAGTATTAAAAAAACTTGTCTCTAGTTTCTTGTCATGCAAGGTCAGACTAGACATGACAAACTGAGAAGCCACATGTAAAGAAGACTTTCAGGTACAACTCAACCTTCTGACAATGCTATCCATTAAAAAAAAAAAACAATACTGATAATGTAGTGATGGTCATGGCAGTAAAGAGGCTAACATGAAAACAGTAAGACAAAGACAAGGAGTAAAGGCATCAAGATGCACCAAGATGCATAGAGATGCAAAGCTGCTGTAAAGCTGATGATAATGTTTTAAAAATGGAAGAAAAAAGTGGTATGGTAGCAGCTTTGCGTAGTAGAAATGTCATTACATGTCAAGACAGAGACAACATGTGACCTGCAGAAATGACAAATGGCACACACAGATGACATACTGCATACAAATGGCATATGACCCACAGATATGACTTATGATACACAGAAATTACACAGACAGTAAGCCACTTAGATTACTGGTTAAAGAACTAGACTAATGAGGACAAAATGTGTAGTTCAATTCTGATCTATGGCTCCTAGGTTCACACAGCCACAAACAGGAACCTGATTTTTCTAGGAAAGTAGGGAATCTGTCAAGCTACTGACCACATCACCCATAGAAATGTGCTGTAAGTCTATGAAAAATATGGGCATAACACCATATTTCCCACATACTTTAAGGTGTAAATTTTAAAAAATCAAAACTATTTGGGGTTGTGTCTGAAGACTAACAGAAATCAAAACTATTTGGGGTTGTGCCTGAAGACTAACAGAAATCAAAACTATTTGGGGTTGTGTCTGAAGACTAATAGAAATCAAAACTATTTGGGGTTGTGTCTGAAGACTAACAGAAATCAAAACTATTTGGGGTTGTGTCTGAAGACTAACAGAAATCAAAACTATTTGGGTTGTGTCTGAAGACTAACAGAAATCAAAATATCGGATGACTAGCAGAAAAACTAAGAAGAAAAGATATAAGCAGTTTTGAAACCTATAACCCCATATGTGAATTGTCAGAAATTCCACTACATTGTGTACAGAATCTTTTAAATTGACAAGTAGCACAACTAAGTGCACCCTCTATAGTAAAAACAGAAGCTTGAATGGGTAGGAAATCATTAGAATCCCCAGAAAAAGAACACATTTCTGGTCCAAAATGAGCACACACAAAAAATAATGACAGGGTGCAGGATCAACAACAATCAGGCAACACTCAAACTGTGTGCGAAGGTAGAAGCAAATAAACAAATAAGCAATTTATAGACTCACAAAAAAACAGACAATGTCATCAGGCCATCTTTTATGAGTTAAAAAATAGATAAGACTACCTTAAAATACACAAGACATTTTTGAGAAAAATCATCAGCCACTGATTAGTACAGGGGCAGGAAAACTATAAGAATAAAATAATGACAAGAATCAACAATATCAATATTCACAATGTTGATGTTCAAAAGTAAAAAAGAAAAGCAAAATTTGTTAATATCAACTGGTAAAATATAAAAACAAGCACAATGTAATTTAAGAATATAAATGTGTTGAATGTTTCATGTCATATACTGTTTCAGGAATTATACTGGTAAAGGTAGAGTCAACAGAAAAGTCTTCCGAGCTAATCTGAGCAAAGAGTAGGTACATGATAGAAAGACATAAATTTGCTGTCTCTGAATTTAATTTTAAAAATATGGATAACCTGGGAATGAAAAAAAGATCTGGTCAATATTATATGCTTGGTGGGAGAAGAAAATGTGTCTTCATTCAAAACCTGATAAGGGCAATCAATCATAACATGCATTAAGAAATACTAGAATGGGCAGTGGAGTGGATTGGGGGTGTCCCGACTGAAATGGAACTGATTTGATGGGTGGAGGAATAATAAGCAGGGAACAAGTAGAGGCATAGAAAAAATATACCTGTCAAATACTTTTCAAATGATAAACTGAATCATAGGTTCAATGATAGACAACATCAAAGTTTAGTCGACAGGTCATCCTCATTGCACATTGGACAAGTCCATAAGTGCTTAGATCGCCTCCGAAGTATATCCCTGCAGAAACTAATGGCATCGGCGTTGTGTTAATTGACAAATCTTCATTGGATTCCTGGATAGCGCTCCTGTCTGGTATCTCACATCTGGACTTATTCATGCACCCTGTTCATGGTTGCAGAGTCAGGGTAATATTGTTAGGTCAGACCATAATCTAATCTATAATGATATATTCCATTCTTCTTTACTCTACACTAGGCTATCAGCTAATGCTCTTCAATCCTTTGCTTTATCTGGCTCTTCCAGTCCTCTACAGATATAATACATCTTGCAACTATCATCAAGTACCATGCCTGCTGGTGTAGTTGATCATGTCCCTGCACAACTTTCAGTCTTGGCAGCTATTTATCATTTCTGTTGTTGAACTTCAGCCAAGCCATTCTCTTAAGCTGTCTGGTATCTTTTCTCTTGTTTCCCTTTATCTCTTCATCCCTCAATTTGCCCAGTCGTTCCCTTCTCATTACATTGCCAAAAAAAATGATGATTGTCTCTTCCTAATATTGAAAATTAGCTCTCTTTTTGCTCTGGCCTATTTCAGAATGTTTTCATTACTCTTCTTAACTCTAATGATTATGAAACCCTCACATTACTAGAATGTATCTACACACAGAAATATCCACTACAATCCAAGCACAAGCAAACTTTAAAAGGAATATGTAGTAAAGCAAAAGCATATGCATTCTTATTTCATTAAAAATATTATATGACTTTTATCCCATGGGATGTGTCTCCCATGTGTTACCGGGGCCTCATTATGTGGGAAGTAAAGAATAGTGACACTGTGACCTTCCAGGCATGTCGTAAGAGGTGACTAAGGAGGTTGATCGATGGCTTGACAGGCTGTCATTGTAAAAAGCATTGTTATGGAAACAGACCATAGATTTTAGAAGCAGTGATCTCTGCAATATGTGCCATTTTGGCATGCAAGGTTTCTGTTTTTGAAATTGTAGTTCTACCCTATGTGCCGTCTTCGGCTTGAAAGGACAATAGATAGATAGATGTATCTGAGGTTTTTCTGTGGGACAGAAGAATATACGTCTCCAGCCCATCACTGGGCATTTTAGCTGGAGTTTTTATTTCAACTCCAACACAGGAAGTTTATTACCCTCTCATAATTTGAACCAGATTTAATTTTGTTTGCGGAATGACAAATTAGTTTTTACTCATTCAGCTACTCGCATTATTTTATTTCACTGGAATTTGAAAACAACGAAAGCCTGCAATGATTCTTGCTTGCAGAAGTTTCTGATTTTATTTTTGTTACACTAAAGTATAGATGAACCAAAAATATGTAATTAGGAGGCAAAAATATATATCTTCAAATTTAACATCAGAGAACTTACAAATAGTGAGTTCAGGATGAGAAGTCACAATAAAATGGTATCATTTTTCAACTTTTCTTGTCTCCATCATTGCACATTATCTATATAACATGTATTTTTTTTTACATAAAGATTTAAAAAATAGATTTATATAAATCTAGCTTTCTTTCAGGAAAATACTCAAAAGAAAATATTGTAGAAGCCTTGAAAGGGTTAACTATAAAAGACAATCAATAGCAGCATTATCATTTTTTGGGAGCTGTTGGATAATCAAGTAACTATATAGAGAAGTTGACTATTTCATGGAAGTTTACAGTTGGATGGTTAATCAAGTAACTATATAGAGAAGTTGACTATTTCATGGAAGTTTACAGTTGGATGGTTAATCAAGTAACTATATAGAGAGGTTGACTATTTCATGGAAGTTTACAGTTGGATGGTTAATCAAGTAACTATATAGAGAAGTTGACTATTTCATGGAAGTTTACAGTTAGATGGTTAATCAAGTAACTATATAGCGAAGTTGACTATTTCATGGAAGTTTACAGTTGGATGGTTAATCAAGTAACTATATAGAGAAGTTGACTATTTCATGGAAGTTTACAGTTGGATGGTTAATCAAGTAACTATATAGAGAGGTTGACTATTTCATGGAAGTTTACAGTTGGATGGTTAATCAAGTAACTATATAGAGAAGTTGACTATTTCATGGAAGTTTACAGTTAGATGGTTAATCAAGTAACTATATAGAGAAGTTGACTATTTCATGGAAGTTTACAGATAAATGGTTAATCAAGTAACTATATAGCGAAGTTGACTATTTCATGGAAGTTTACAGTTAGATGGTTAATCAAGTAACTATATAGAGAAGTTGACTATTTCATGGAAGTTTACAGATAAATGGTTAATCAAGTAACTATATAGAGAAGTTGACTATTTCATGGAAGTTTACAGTTAGATGGTTAATCAAGTAACTATATAGAGAAGTTGACTATTTCATGGAAGTTTACAGTTAGATGGTTAATCAAGTAACTATATAGCGAAGTTGACTATTTCATGGAAGTTTACAGTTGGATGGTTAATCAAGTAACTATATAGAGAGGTTGACTATTTCATGGAAGTTTACAGTTGGATGGTTAATCAAGTAACTATATAGAGAAGTTGACTATTTCATGGAAGTTTACAGTTAGATGGTTAATCAAGTAACTATATAGAGAGGTTGACTATTTCATGGAAGTTTACAGATAAGTGCTAAATTGTCTCTCATTATAGTTTCACTATGTAATTTTCTGTTGTTCTTGTCCTGTCTTCTGATAAAGACTTTACAACTGTATCATACAGTTTATGTGATTCTTTCTTACTTTTATCAAATTGCTCTTCTGACTCATATATGCACATAAGGCAGAAATTCTAGACTCTCCAAGTTCAATGATCTTTGCTATTAAACGTCAGACTTTGCAAAGAACCTGTAATTGTATCTCACCACTTAGCCTTTGGTTATGGGTAAACCTCTCGGTCTTGACAAGGGAGCTGAATCCCAATATTGTTGCTTCTTACCTTTTCTTCTTTTCAGTATTTCTTTAGGTCTGTCAATTTTTCTTCTGCTCTCTGTCTCCCGATGAGGGTTTGCTTTGAGATTTTCTTGTTATCTCTTCTCATCACACAACCACATATGCTCACCCTCGTTTCTTGATTATAGATGATATTGTTGGATGCTATGCCATTTCTCTTATGTCTGCACTAGCCTTGAATTCATTCCTTGGTAAACAAAGCATTTTCCTGTTGCATGTGTTTTGAATGTGTCTAATTTACTTCCTATTTCTGTTGTTGTTTTCCACCATTTGCTGGTATCTAAACTCTTTAACTCCAGATTGTTTACCAGTGGTTCAAAATGATATGCCTAAATATTGTGATACTCAGTTAACAGTATATCCATGTTGTGCAATATTTTCTACACTTTAATTTATACAAAAGTTTCAACATTACATAATGTAGCTTACAATTAAGGTTGTATAATTATAGCCAGACCATCAAAATAATCTGGATTTGACATTACAGCAAATATTTAAATAATTTGTTTCTGATAAACCAAACATGCATGTGCATGAATTTGTAACTGGGCTGGGCCAGAGAACAGAGCTAACCAAAATGTCACTTCACCTTTATGTGGAACTCCCTAGATACAATCAGTAACAAGTAAGTTGATGACAGAAGTGAGGATCACCATGACACATCCAGCAGTGGGACCTGTTTTTCAAAAAAACACTTAGTATTGTGCTAGAATTAGTAGGAGGACAACCTCCAGCTTCCGCTGAAAAAAAAAAAAATTAGAAAAACCAAAAGCTGCCAGCTCATCATTGGGGAAAAAGAGTAAACTGTTAGGTGCATAAAGCAAAGTTCAACCCAGTTGTGTTAGATAGGAATATGTGATTTAGCTTAAACGTGAGAATATGTACAATAATCGAGCTACAAAAACTAAATACACAAGAAACCTCTCAAGCAAGATTCATCTTGACATGACTAAATCATGATTAAAATTAAGCAAATGAACAAAAAATACAAATTAAATTATTATCTATTAACAAAATTTTTTAAACCTACAAGATTTACAATAATAAAAAAAAAAAAACCTGCAAAAAATGAATGTTTCATCATACAGACACACACACACAACACAAAACACTGTTTTGCAAATCTCCCATGCTAGTGAACATAAATTCATTGTTAATTATATTTTCAACTTTAGTAACTCTATTCAGCTTTGATAACAAAAATAAACATTTCAACAACCAACAATAGCACATGGAACAAATGAAAGATACTGTTTCATCCAATCAGCAAAATAAATTTCTTTTAACAATTAAAATTGTGTGTCTTTATGGGTGCCCATAAGATGAATTGCTTGAAACAAAGCTGCTCAACTTCTACATATTTGCAATACTTGCTAAAGTTCTGAGGCGTAATCATCCACCAAAATGGATGGTAATTTCAACAGCTAACAACAATTCACTGAACGACCCATGCAATAATTTACAAACAAATTAATTAATTAACAAAATGAAAATAATGACAGCAGACCTCTACTTTCTAACAGTCCAACAATAAAATCCCCCTCAACTTTAAATATGTCTCGGATTGTACAAGGTAACGAAAACAACCCCAGTTAGTCAACCCTTGATTCAAGAAAAGAGTCACTGGATCTTTCACGGATTATCATTTATTTTTTTTTTTTACTTTTTTTTTTTTTGCACTCATAATAGATGGATTACACTGCATTAATACTTAATCTTGTGTTTATAAAATATTTAAACAGCAACATATGAGAGAGAGAGAGAGAGAGAGAGAGAGAGAGAGAGAGAGAGAGAGAGAGAATTTTGTATATATTGAGAACTATGTGGAAATCTTTAAATTTGGAGGTAAGAAGTTGTTGAATATAGAAAGTCTAAAAAAAAGTCTTAGTTTTCTAAATTATTTAGAGAGGAGAGAAAGGGGGGGGTTCAGTCCTTTTTTTTTATTTTGAATAAATTGTGCTCTTTATTAAAAAAAAACATGCTCTACCTATAATTTATTTTTAAAGAAATGTTGCTATCAAATTATTCCTGACTCAACTTGCCATAACCTCTTTCTGCTGTCAGCCATTTGCATTTACAACCACTCCACAAGCTACGGACAACCTGTGTTTGATTCCAGGAATGTGAATTGTACTTGTGCCTGGAAAAAATACCCCTGTGGTTGACCTAGCCGCTGGCAGAAATGGGTACCAGGTTAGTACACTGGGTAGGTGAGCAACAGCGCTTCGCTCATGAGTTACGATGCTTGAGGCAACATTAGACAGGAGTCTCTGAACACTCCAGGATAGGCCACCGAGTACATGTGGATACAAGCCCACATGCTAAGATACAGATTCAAGTCTCTTATCTTTACCTTTACAAAACCGTAGTAAAAATTACAGCATCAAAACACAAATTCCTCAAAATTTGACATTTTTTTTTCATATTCAAACATTACCCCTCTCCATGTACCTTCCTAATTACCACTTCTGGTGACCCCTGAGTGTTTAATTTGTTTCCATTGCTGGAATTTTTATTTTTTATTTTTTTTTTTTTTTGAGATTGTGATATACATTATACAATGCGAAAAAAAAAAATCAATTTTCAAGAAATTTGTTGTTTTTTTTTTTTTTACATTTTTTTTTGCTCTGATCGGGGAAATTTCCATGGTAGACATCAAACAACCCTTAGTGACTTGGGAAATAATGCTATGCAGTAGCTGAACATACTGATGGATGTACGACGACCGTGCCAATAGACATTGTAACACTTCTTGTCCAGGAGGTTATACTTGGGTCATAAATCAACCTTAGCCAGGAATTTTGAGTCTCCATGTTTTATCAATCGTGACCACATGGGAGTGTATCAAAAGTTCTGAGAAATTACTATTTTTAGAGCATCTAATGTTACATTTATCCCGTGTGTTACCGGGGCCTTATTATGTAGGAAGTAAAGAATAGTGACACTGTGACCTTCCAGGCATGTCGTAAGAGGCGACGAAGGAGGTTGATCGATGGCTTGACAAGCTATCATTGTAAAAAGCATTGTTATGGAAAAAGAACCATAGATTTTAGAAGCAGTGATCTCTGCAATATGTGTCATTTTGGCACGCAAGGTTTCTGTTTTTGAGATTGTGGTTCTGCCCTATGTGCTGTCTTCGGCTCGAAAGGACAATAGATTAGAGATTAGAATGTTACATTTAAGTGGTAGTAATTTTTACTACGGTATCATAACTGGGAGAGTTACGGATAGGTATCATATCCTAGGGTTAAATTTTTTTAGGTGCTGTGAATTTTAATTAAATCAATAAAGCATGGATATTTAAGACTTTTTATAGTGTTGAAAGTTTAGCAAAAGGAAATTGTTTAATTTAATGAAACCATAAATACTTTGAATTACTTTATTTTTCTCTCCCTCAGTTGCCTTTCAGCATCGTGGGAATATGGAATGTTTGGGTCAATGCTCTATAGTGTGTCTTCTGTATGGTGCTCATTGTGATTTCTGCTATTTATTAATCCATTGTCTTCTAGATCTATCTTTTCCCCACTTCCATTTTCCATTGCTTCTGAGCGTTAAGACTCTCTGAGGTATGCTGACCTCTAGTGATCATGTTGCATGTCCAAAATTTGATCTGAATTACATATTAATTTTACAAATAATAAATGATTGAATTAAATTTTACTTTGTTTTTGTAGTCAATTTAAATATTTTTTGGTCGACCTGCGCTTGAGAGAAGAGAAAAAAAATATTAAAAGTTATTACATTAATTGAGAGAAATAATATTTTATTTTAAAATGGTCACCCTAATAATTCTTAAAAAATTGACCAAAAATCTACAAGTGGAGGCCTGCTGAAATTGAAAACATTGCTAAGAAAACTGGCTAATAAAACATGCATGGCAAATTGGTCATAACCAATTAAATGTTGCTAAATGGCAAGGAACTAAAAAGAGGTTTAAAGTGGTTTAATTATTATTTTAATGTAACTGATTATTTTGCAAGTATTTCTGTAAGAAAAAAAAATAAGCTCACCCCAATGTGGGAACACAGAGGATCAAAAAGACATTTTTTTCTTAAATATCTTATCCCCGAAAAATATTAAAAATATATAACTGAAGCACTATGGGACAGCTTCCGTTTCTGTCTGTGCAGCGGCATCTCCAGAAAAGTCCATTTTTCCACTGAAGAAGTTGTAGATGAGAGGAGGAACTTTTTCATTGAAGCCGCTGACTTCCAACATGTTGAGATCAAATTTATTTCCAATTGTTGTATCGTCACTGAGGCCAATAAATGCCAACCTAACGTGAAGAGATTCACAAACAAGCTGTCATCAAATAACCTAAATATGAAACAACAAATAACAAATCCTTTTCTAAATAACCAATGACATTACTAATGTGCATTCTGAACATGTGAAATATCAAGCTACATTTTAAAAACATGAATTATTGAACTACATCTGAAACGGATTAATCCTCAAACTACCACTTTAAACAAGTGGTCTAATTTCGTCCAACTGCACTTGAAACAGCTAAAATTGTAATAATACTTTAAATGGTTAAAACATTAAACAATATTTGGTACCAGGAAGAAATCTAAACCTACACCTGAAACTAGAAATATAACCCTGCACCTGAAACAGAAGTACATCTAAACCTACACTTGAAACAGAAGTATATCTGGAACAGAAGAAATCTAAACCTATACTTGAATCAGAGATACATTTGAAACAAAAGAAATATAAACCTACACTTGAATCAGAGATACATCTGAAACAAGAGAAATATAAACCTACACTTGAATCAGAGATACATCTGAAACAAGAGAAATATCAACCTACACTTAAAACAAAAAAATCTAAATCTACACCTGAAACAGAAAAAATATTTAATCTCGCTCATTATGTTCATGATAAATAAATGAATATGAAGAAAAGTAAATGGTGACTATATGGAGAAAAACCAACAACCCAAACAAGAATTGGATCTCTCTGTGTGTAATATATTAATTGTAAAATTAATGTAAAAAAAGTAAAGAGCCCCATCATGCCAAGTGGCGTATAGGGAATATGGTGTTAGTGACCATTATTTTTATAGACTTTCGGCATATACTTTTTGGGGTAATGTTGTCTGTATTACACCCCTGCCGCTTTACTTTCCCAGAAAAAGATCTGGTACCTATTTAAGGCTGGGTGAACCTGGAAGCCATTGATCAGGACTGAACCCAACCTCCTGTCCATTGTAGTCCAGTTCACTAACCACTGAACTATCATGGCTGCCCCTCAAAGGCTGATTATAGTGAGCACCACTCCACTCTGGTCTTAATAGTATATGTTGTCATAGGTTCTCCAGTCCACATCTTAGTATTGTCAACTCACTTTATTCTTTGTCTGCCTCTGCTTCATTTACCCGGTGTTTTCTCTTCCAGTACAACTTCTAAGTAAGAAATTGTGTCTCTTTGGGTGCTCAAAATATTTGTTGTCTATTTAAATTGTGCTTAATGGTTCTTTCTCAATTTTAAGCCATTTCAGAACTTCATTGTTTATTTACCTGTCTACCCAACTCTTTCAATTCTATAAATTCACATTTCAAGGGCTTACATTTTCCTTTCTGTTTTCTCATGTAATGTCTTTATTTGTGCACCATGTTAAGAAAATTGAATAGATATAAGTAAAAGTAAAGATTCCCTCCAGGCCTTACGGGGTGTATGGGGAACATGATGTTAGTGCCCATATTTTTAAACGACCAATGGCACATTTAATGGTGATGTGATCCCGTTTTTTGATACTTATTTTTAGATCTTGGATGAATCTCCGAAACTGCACCAGTCCGAAAAAAAAATTGCCATATCTGGAAACCGAGTAGATAGAAACACTTCAATGACTAATTTCAGAGGAACAGGTATGTTTACAACATTTAAAAAAATCAACAAATAATCAACAACAGAAAACATAAAGAACAATACATATCCCAAAGCAGAATCAAACTCATACTTCTCGACACAGTAAAAAACTTGTGTTACAGCACACTGCCAACCTAAGCAACCTAAAAAAAGTTGTTATCACTTGCAATGTCTTTCATGCATGTGTACTCATGACTATAGCTTAGAGTGATGAACACTAGTCAGGGATAAACTATATATCTGTACTTCTTATTAAGACAAGCACCGTCCGGATAGAGTATGTCTATATACTTTTAATGAAGACACATAGTGTCTGGATGAAACAGCACAAGTGGTAGTTTCCAGTAGTTTAGACAAACTAAACGTAAACCACTAAACATCTAAACTACGGGATATAACACCATGCTATTCTCAGTTTTAGCTTGATATTATTTGTTTTTAAAAATATTACACTGGTTCAAGTAATACATAAATTCATATAACACATTAACTCTAGTGAACCAAAAGCTCAAATACAGTCGAACCTGTCTAAGGCGACCATTCACGGGACTTTCAAAAACTGGTCCCATAGGACAGGTGGTCCTGCCTCACAGGTTTCACATACATGTAATAAATAGAGCGATAAAAAAAATTGTATCCTAAGCACTATGAAAACTAACCTGCAAATCAGCGTAATCCATGAGTAGAACATAGTGCACATGTCGGTCTACAATAGCCACTGGTTGGACACTTTTCATAAAACACGATAGTTAAACACACAAAAATAAAACACACATACACAGATTCCACTTATACTGTACATGTATCACTTTTGACTTGAAAAAAAATCCAATATGGTAGTCTGTTGTTTGACAGATGAAATAAACGATAAGTTCAATTTTTCTCTCAAGTCCATGATAACGTCTAGTATGTCAGATCTCCCGTTTGTTATTGAATAGGTGCGCAGAAGCTCCAAAGCATTATGTGCATCTGCGATAGTGTATGTTTTCTCAATGTCAGTAGAATCTTGTTCGTTGTCTGATTCACTATTCACATCCTCAGCAGCTAAAATTGCAGTGGCAGGAAGATCCCAGTTTGTTTCTATTGTGTTGCAAGTTTGGAGCCCTGAATCAATCATGGAGATGTCTGTCAATTGGTATCCAAACAATTCTTTTGAAAGGTTATCCAAAGCAGTAGAAATTGCAGTAGAAACAATTTGCACGTTGGTCTTTGATGCAGATTCCATGTGCGTCAGAGAATATGCGTGTGTTTCAGCAGGACAATGAAAACCTGCTTTACAGAAACACTTAAGGATGGTTGAGTTGTCCACTTCTTTCCATGCTGCAGCAATCCAGTAGACTACATCCAGTAAATTGACCTGTTTCATGAGTTCGGTTCCGGAAGCATCCTTGTTTGATTCCATGACTGTGATAAGATGTAGAAGCTGTTTTTGTCTAAACTTTAATTTAAATGTCTGAATGACACCCTGGTCTAGGGGTTGAACTAATGCAGTTGTGTTGGGTGGCAGAAACTGCAGCTTAACATTCTGTAGTTCGATCTTGGGATGACAGGTAGCGTTGTCAACAAATAAAATAATGTGGTGCTTTTTTTTCTGCATCTTACGGTCAAAACTTTTCAGCCAATCTTCAAATATAGCTGCAGTCATCCATGCCTTTTTGTTGTTTCTGTAAATCACTGGCAGTGTGTTTATGTTGATGTTTTTAAAAATCCTAGGGTTAGCTGCTTTCCCAATCACTAAAGCCGGTTCTCGTTCCCCCAACATGTTAGTGCATAGCATCACTGTTATTCGCTCTTTGCTTTTTTTACCCCCAGCGCATTTTTCTCCTTTGACAAAAAATGTTTTGTCCGTAGTCGCTTTGAAAAATAACCCGGTTTCATCTAAATTAAAAATGTCTTGAGCAGCGTAACCATAGCATATCTCGGATAATTTAGAAGTCCAGTCAGCCGCAGCACTCATATCTGAATCACCGACTTCGCCACATTGCTTACCAAACACAAGATTGTGTCTTTTAATGAAGGCCTCTAACCAGCCGTTCGATGCTTTAAAGACTGAGTTTTCCAATTCTTTTGCAAACTGTAAAGCTCGTTCTTTGATCATCGGCCCAGATAACGGAATTTTTCGTGCAAGTGCTGATTGACACCATTTCCAACAAAGTGTATTTATGTCTTCATTTCCCGTTTTCCTGCTATTCCTTCTTTTCATACTTGGTGCATTATTTTCAAAGTCATTCATATACTCGGCTTTTCTCTTTAACGTACGTAAAATCTGTGTCTTTCCCACTCCAAACTGTTCTGCCAATAATCGCGAACTTTTACCTTGCTGATTTTGTCGAATCACTGATATTCGTTCTTCCAGCGTTAATGCTTTTGGTTTTACACTTTTGACACTGGCCATTTCCTATATTGTGTGTAACACTTTTAAAATCCACAAAAATAATTCACTGAGATACTGTACATGTACATGAATACACTCTAAGCGGGCAATGACTAATTCTTTAGTTAATTCCTGTAATTTATACGGGCCACGCAATGGTCTACTCTGGTCTAGACGGAACCGCGAAGTGATGTCACTTCACGAATCATAGATCTGTGTCTGCACCAGTATTGACTGATAAACGTAACACGTCCCACTGTAATCTGGGACTCACTAAATACGGGAAAACATCAACACCTGTAGACACCTGTGTCGATCGTTTATGGCTCCCAGCGAGACGAAGGACTGGCTGGTCGTCGTAAACGGGATAAATAACATTGGCGGCGGTTAATTAGCCTGGTCTCTGGTCGCGTCATACGGTGAGCGCCGTAATCAGTGTTAGCATATAGTAAAAAACTCGGGGAAATTGTAGACCGGTCCTATAACCAGGGAAACGCTTTAAACAGGTGGTCCTAAGACCAGGTTCGACTGTACCACATTAACTCAAGTAAGACATAAGTGTGTAACAACACAACACATTTATGTCCTTTTAAACATCCTTCAAATAAGAGACAATAAAAAAACAGCTGCAATCGAGTAAACTTTAGAAGGAAAAGAATTTATGACAGAATTATCCTTTCTCATTATCTCCAGTAAAAATTAAAATTATTGCAAATGGCAAACAATTTGAAGTAGGCCTATATAAAATTTCTACAGTAATTGTTGTTAGTCATAGAAAAACCTTTCTCATTGGCTAATTTTGACAATAAAGGAATGACAGGTTTGGCAGCAGAATGAACAGACATATTATATCATGGAATCTCACCTCTTTTCACAAGTGTCTTTTTCTAACTGAAAACTAAAGACAGCCAGAAGCAAGATTTCAATCTGTGCCTATCGACATCATGCCTTGCGACTAGAGAGACCTGCACTCCAGCATACTACCAGACCATTATCCCCAAAACAAAAGGATAACTTGTTGAGAAGTCATTCATTCAAATCATTGTCACATGACTAGAGCATTAGGGTGCAACACCAATCCAGGAATTTACAGCACAATTTCATTCTGGGTTTCCTATTGTCAAGTATAGCCATACACACAAACAGGCTAAAATATTTGTGCTGTAAATACACAGCAAGGGATTTGACAACACCTACAGTAGGTTTCCAGTGGTTAGATTAAAGACAATCATAGCAAAAAGAGCTAAATATTTACTATAGAAGGAAATTTTCGGAGTGGGTAACAAACACAAATTATATAAGGACTTGAGTATTTCTTTAATCTCATTTCATTTTCAAATATTATTGTGTCTCTTCTTATATATGGGAGCCGCGATAGCTCAGTGGTTAGTGAACTGGACTACAAAGGACAAGGGGTAGGGTTCGATCCCAACCGACGGCTTCCGGGTTCACCCAGCCGTTAATGGATACCAGATTTTTTTCTGGGAAAATGAAGCGGCACGGGCATAATACCGACCACATTACCCTAAAAATCATGTGCCGAAGGTCTGTAAAATTTATGGTCATTAACACCATATTCCCTATACGCCACTTGGCGTGACGGGGGTACTTTACTTTTTTTTTTTATTTCTTATATTTCTTTTCCATCTTCTGCTAGTTTTCCAATCTTTTTCACTAATGGAGAATTCACTGATGAAAGTTGACCTGCAAATATTAAAATCCTTGACTCTACTAATTGTATTTGCAATGAGGAAATTCTCAGAGGCCAACACAAAAAGTGATCTCCTAAAAAACATCAGAAAGAAACAATTAATATTTTTTTAGTACATCATGAGAAGAGGAAAGTTGGAGTACTAAGTTACAACTGGATAAATACAGGGAAAGAGAGATCATGGACGACAAAGAAATAAAATACTTGATAGCTTGGTGTCATGGCATGGTAAACAGTCAACAACAGAATTGATACGATGCACTGTGGATAGAAGATTGTGGAAGGACATGATCACCTACGCCAACCGGTATGGCACATGATGATGATGATGATGACCATACTAAAAATAAAATAGACATTGACCTGACTGGTAAATGACCAGTTTAAGCCACTAATTCTAAAAATACATTGTGCTTACTTGGCCAATGGCCGAGACATCTCCTCCCGATAAGCCTTGAGCGTATTATGGAACACCTCTGGGGAAGAAACTACCTTCTTGTCACACATAATGAGAATGTTATCAAAGGGCTTCTTGTTCTGGCTTGCCCATCTCAGTGGCTCAGACAGGTCATAGATTGCATTGGATGGCTAAAAAAAAAAATAATAAAATAATTTTACCACTTACTAAATACCTGTTCTATTTACTTTACTTTCCGCAAACTCTGTGGAAAGCTTTTCAGCATTAGTATAAAATGAAGCACTCATGCCAATGCTCTACTACAGCATGTCTAATGCTTGTTGTTTATGATGTCTACTACTTCACTGATCCATCATGTTTTGCATCTGTCATTTTCTCTTGTTTCTGAGTGCTATTACTCTCTGAAGATGCTGTTTTGTGATGATCATGTTATTTGTTCAAACCATTTAATCTGCTGCCCTTTATACGATCCAGCACTTGTGCAACTCAAACTCTTTCTTTTATATTATCATTTCTGATTCTGTCTCTTCCCATTATGAGCAATATTCTTCTCTGGAATCTCATTTCTGCTTTGACAATTCTTCATTTTTTCTTTGGCTGCAGATTTTAAATAATAATAATAATAATACAGGCAGATCTGTAAATAAAAACAAACTGCAGATCATGAAAATACTGAACTAAAAGAGAAGAAATTACACTTGGAAAAAATACATCCCGGATAACAGAAAAGATGAAAATAGTAAACAGCTTTTATCTACTTCCTAGCATTGACCTGTTAAGTAGGTGTGTTATTGGTTTATGGCAAACCTGCAATATTTGTGCCTATAGGCACACCATAGAAACAAGAAAAAGAGTTTTTAAATGTTATGTTGAGCCAGTCTTAACATATGGAAGTGAATCATGGACAATAAAACAGACAAGAAAATCACTGGAGGCTGTAGAAATGTGTTTTTACAGAAGAATGTTGAGAATAGCATGGACAGTTAAGAAGAGTAATGAAAACATTCTGAAAGAGGCCAAAGCAAAAAGAGAGAGCTAATATCCAATATTCAGAAGAGACAATCATCACTTTTTGGCCATGCAATGAGAAGGGAACAGCTGGAATATATTGTGACAACTGGGAAAATTGAGGGACAAAGAGATAGAGGGAAGCAAAGAGGAACAATACCAGACAGCTTAAGAGAATGGCTTGGCAGAAGGTCAACAATGGAAATGATAAATAACTATCGAGATCGAGGTCTGTCAAAGTTGTGGAGAGGTATGATCACCTACGCCAGCAGGCCCAGTACTTGATGATGATAGACCCACCACATCTCCAGCTTGGGTAGATTTGCTTAACAATTTTCCCCAAGCAGACACCCATTTTAGTCTACTATTTAGACCTTTAGCTGACAGGGGTTACTTAATGTGTGCGAGTGCACATGGGATCTCCTGTTTTGTATAATTTTCCTAGAGAGATAGACATCTGATCTCACTACCCAGTGATCACTCACGGGAGGGTAAAGCTAGAAAGAAATCACAAATTCAATTTTGATAAATTCCCACCATTTGTGAAGAGATTTGAACTCAGGACCTTCCTGACCAGAAGTCAATGTCTTACCTCTAAATCACTCAGGCTCACAGATTGTATAAAAAAATACTTTTTATAGGAATATTTTTTATAAGAATATTGTTTGATATGCGACGGGGATAATCTGATGACTAACTGTGTTTTATATGTTCAGATTTGGAGCCGAAAACGATATCTTAACATCATCAAGCGCTATACAATTGTAAAATATGGCGATCATTTTCAGGAGGACGTGAACTTCTGGTCAATATGGTGGATAGGCGGCAGGAACCATTGAAGGCTATGTATGACAGTGTTCCTTGTTGCAGTTTCCTCATATTCCAAGTCCGGCTTGTTGCAGGAGCTACTGAGTTAGGTGCTCTGTGCACACCATGAGCTGTGTTTCATCCGTTTTGATCATGTTTTGATATTCCAATTGTTTACGATGAATGATGATATTGTATGACAGGGAACAGTTGGCTGTTCACTTTCTGTGCGGTTTCGCCTTATGTCTTTTGGCGTGTGCTGAGACTGCTATGATGGGGATTACAGCTACCTTTCTTTGTTTGGGAGATGAGATAGTAATTTGGATGATTCCACTGGCACGGGCAGTTGAGCAATTATGGATTTTAATTCGTTTGCAGTGATACCGGGGCCTTCCATAAGCAAAAACCAATAAAAAATATAAGCTTTATTCATCAACACAGCACTTTGCCACCAAGTGTTGTTCCTCTAGACTTCAAGTTCTCTATTTATTACTTATGACCTAAGAGATTGCCCAGTGGTTAGTGCACTGGTTCTATTAAACCAGATGAGAAAAATGGGTACCTAGCTTGTAGAACTGGAGTAATGCTGTCAGTAGCAAACCAGGTTGTCCTACATTCTTAGAAACAAAAAACTCTGGCACATTAAGGGTTGTGTGAACACAGATCATGTCTGGTATTCAAACCAGGTTGTCCTACCTTCTTAGAAACAAAAAACTCTGGCACATTAAGGGTTGTATAAACACAGATCATGACTGGTATTCCAGACCTCTTGTCTTCATCTAACCAGTTTACTAACCACTGCTTTACAGCACTTGCCACAAGCCCAGCTATCCGTCCATTGATCTATCTATTATCTCAAGCCAAATACTGCACATATGACAGAAATTCTAGACTCTCCATGCCTGATGACTTTTGCTATGAAATGTTAGATTGCACAGGATCCACATTGTATCTCACTGGTCCCTGTTCTGGGTTAGCCTCTCACCTCAGCAAAGAAGTCGATGCCTGCTGTTATTACTTCTCACCTCACATTTTCTTTTTCAGAGTTTTATAGGTTTCCAATTCTGGTCCAAGATAGAGGAATGTTATTCTTCATCTTGTCATTGACAGTTCATGGGTGACCTAGTGAACTGCCATCATGTAATGTCCACTGTTATTATTTTAAAAAATGTCAATCTAGACAAGCTATTTCAGAGTTTCTAGGTTTCCAGTTCTGGTCCAAGATAGAGGAATGTTATTCTTCATCTTGTTATGGACAGTTCATGGTTGACCTAGTCAACTGCCATCATGTAATGTCCACTGTTATTATTTTAAAAAACGTCAATCTAAGGCAAGCTATTTCTTTACAATGTCAATGTTTATGCATGCCTGTCATTTTCTATCTCACTTTCTCATGTACCACTGGGGAAAATATTGGTTAATCATGCCAAGCTCTTGTGATTAAAAAAATAAAAATAAATAAACAACAAGGTAATGATTTTTATTAAATAATGTGATAATATTCATTGTCACTAACCAACAAAAGTCTAAGAATAGCAAGAGTATTTTTTTTTAACTATCCATATAAAATGATGGTTCCTGTTTGTGCCTCTATTAATGTTATCACTTAATAAAGGGTTACACGGAACTTCCATTCAAGACCAATGTCCTTAAGGGTTTTCATGATGTATCTTTTCTGCATATTCTTGCACCATTGCTGTTTGACCTGCTTCTATGGATTCTAACGTAATGCTTGTCTTGCTACTGACATAATTTTATTACCAATCCTTTTGTAAACATGTTTTTCATTTTCAGTCATGATCTCCCCATCAAGGCCAGCTCCTTGTCGTGGGGATGGGGCTTAACAGTCACCAGGGACTGAAAACCAAGACTGGCCAGGCCTTCCTACACCCGTGCAAGACCACAGTCTGCTCTAGCAATTTTAAGTGCTGAAGTCGGAGGCAACCAGCCAAAAGGCGCACTACAAAAATCAGGATGCCACGCACTCACGCCAATGGGAAGCATGCCTATAACTGCAAATCGATATGGCACTCGCCCTGTGATGGACACTCAGGCAGGTGCAGCGCCGGGCCCTCAGCCTCGAAAGGGCCCAACCTATATTACTGGATGTCCTTCTCAATCGCTCTGTGGAGTCAGGGGGCGAGAGAATAGAGTTACTGGCCAACCCAAAATAAGACCACTCAAAATAATGCACTGGAATGCTGAAGGCATCAACAGCAAAAGAGATGGGTACAGTAAAAAGATAGAATTAGAAAATATCCTGCATGAAGAACAAGTAAGCATATGCTGTTTGCAGGAAACCCATCTAAACAACGACATAGCCTTGAAGATTAGGGGATACCAGTGCTACCGATCTGACAGGAAAAACAGACAAAAGGGCGGAATACTGACTCTTGTAAGGAACAACATTAATGCATGTCAGATTGAAGTGTATATGGATGGGGCGGAATATCAAATACTGCACCTCAGGACAGGAAATACAGACTTCCATCTACTTAACTATTACTGTCCGAGTGACCGCCCACTAGCACTAGACACAATTACATTAAAAGAAAGAATAATTGTATGTGGAGACTTTAACAGCCATTCACAGAGCTGGGGCTATGAAGATATGGACAAGAGAGGTGAAGAACTTGAAAATTGGCAGGATGACAATGGGCTTATACTATTAAACCAGGCAACAGATCCACCAACATTCTATTCCAGATCATGGCATACCACATCTACACCAGACCTTGCTTTCCATTCACCAGACCTGGATTGGAATATCACACGTATTGTTGGGAAACAACTTGGAGGCAGCGACCACCGACCTGTCTTTTTAGTGGTGCAAAATGAGGCCGTCAGGGAGAGCAGCACTCTCTCCAGATGGAATTACAAAAAGGCAGACTGGAAAATGTATCAACATTACACCAGTGTACTGACTAAAGATCTAAATACAGACAGAGACATCAACAAAATAGTTGATGAATTCAGTAGACTAATAATACAAGCTGCCAGTGAAACAATACCCAGAGGGGCACGGAAACACTACAAACCATACTGGAATAGTGAACTAGAGCAACTGCACAATGACATGGAAACATCTCGAAAACAAGCAGAAAATAACCCCTGCCAGGAACACCACAATAACTATCAGCATGCTAAAGCCAAATTTCAATGGGCTAAACTACAAGCCAGACGGAGAAGTTGGAAAGAGAAAACAGAGTACATGAATCTAGAACGAGACACAAGAAAAGTGTGGAAGCTTGTAAAACAGCTGAATGATGAGGGTACAGAAGGGAACACAAAAATTACACTGAAGAAGGATGGAAACATTCTAACAGGTAAACATGCAGCAAATCACTTTGCAGACTCCTTTGCAAATGACAACAATATTGAAATTAGCCTAGAGAAACGTCAAGAGACCCGTCTAAAACAACAAAATGCAAGACAAGAAGAGACTGCACATGAAGTCATGGAAATACCCATTACACAAAGAGAGCTAGAGCTGGCAATATCCAAATTAAAAATGAAAAAGTCACCAGGTAGTGATGGAGTGTCTAATGAAATGATTAAGAACTTGGGAACTGCAGCTAAAGCAAAACTACTGCAGATCTACAACATTTGCTGGATCACAGGTAAAGTGCCACAGGCATGGAGAGAAGCAATTATGATACCATTACTAAAGCCAGGAAAAGATGGTTCAATGACATCCAGCTATAGACCAATCAGCCTTACAAGCTGTTTGTGTAAAACAATGGAACGTATAATCAATCTCAGACTGCAGTGGTACCTGGAAAGTGAAAATCTCCTTGTCCCACAACAAGCAGGCTTTAGACAGTGTTACTCTACCGAAGATCAGGCAACCTATCTTTCCCAGGAAATTGAGGATGCGTTTCAAGAAAAGAAACTGGTACTAGCAGCATGGATAGACCTAAAGAAAGCATTTGATAAGGTATGGAAGGAAGGGCTTTTGAAGAAACTGAGAAATTATGGAGTAAATGGCAGGATGTACAAATGGGTCAAAGCATACCTGCATAACAGGAGAGCCAGAGTGCAACTGGATGGTCTTAAGAGTAAGAAGGTCTTACTGCGCCAGGGCGTTCCACAGGGAGGGGTACTATCTCCAACACTTTTTCTGATCTACATCAATGACCTAGTTACTGAACTACCACATGGTATCAAAGTGGCAATGTATGCAGATGACTTGGTAATGTGGTGCACAGAGGAGTATGCAACAGTGGCCTCCAAATTGTTACAAAGAGCTATGAATGCACTGAATTCATGGACAAATAGATGGTGTATCAGCATCAATACAGACAAATGCAGTACTACACTTTTCACTCTTTCCCCAAAACAAAAAGCAGGAGCCATCTATATAAACAATGAGCCTGTGAAAGAAGACATACAGGCTACGTATCTCGGAGTTACATTTGATAACAAACTATCTTGGAAACAGCAGATAAATAAGGCAACCCAAAAAGCAAGGAGAAAATTGGCTATTCTAAGAAAGCTGTGTGGAACTACGTGGGGTGCGAGTGGGAAAATACTCAGTAAAGTTTACCAACAGAGTATACGCCCACATTTAGAATATGGATCATCTGCATGGTGTTCAGCATCAAACACCACACTTCAAGAACTGGATAAAGTACAAAACCAGGCACTTAGGGTCATCACAGGAGCAATGAAATCAACACCAATATTAGAGATGGAGAAATTGTGGAGGATACCAGCACTGAGAGAACGGAGGGACACAAAGGTGCTGATACAGGCAGAAAAATTTGCTTGCATGCCGAGACATCCAATGAAGGACCGATTCCAAAATCTTGCATTGGGACGACTTAAGAGAAGCAGTTTTATCCACCAAGCCAAGCGTATTAGTAGACAAACACCAGACATGCCAAGAGCTGTTAACCCCCTACTGCCCATACCAGAACAGACTCCCTGGACAGAGGAATCTGGATTATCAGTTCAAATACGGACAGAAGTGAAAGGAATAGTTGATAAAGAGGAACAGAATAGTCTACAGCGAAAAACAATAACTCTCAGTTTCCTGGATGAAGAATACCCACAAGACCTATGGATTCGTGTGTATACAGATGGATCAGCACAGAATGCAGTAAAAAATGGGGGAGCAGGTGCATATATAGAATACCCAAATAACACTAGGGATATGAATAAAATAGCAACAGGGAAATATTGTCACAATTATGATGCAGAAATACAAGCAATAAAGTTAGCAATAGAAAAACTGCTGAACATTAATCTTAGCCCGCAGCCTGTAGTGTTTTTGACAGATGCAAGATCAGTACTCCAGGCACTACAATCCAGAAAATTACCACATCTGCAGACCTTATTGACTGAACTCTGCAAGCACCACAGGGTTGCCCTGCAGTGGATCCCATCTCACTGTGGAATACCAGGAAATGAGAAAGCAGATCAGTTGGCAAAGGAAGGTTCAACAGGCACACAACTAGATACACCTGTTACATACCATCATAAGAAACAGATAATCAAATCAATCAGAGGACCACAAGCCCCAAATCAGGATGCCTTTTATAATATGAATAGATATGAACAAGTTATCATTATACGTCTCAGAACAGGACACAATCGACTCCATAGTCACATGTATACAAAATTCAAGATCGGCACCTCAACTACTTGTACATGTGGACAGGCGCCCCAGACTGCTGAACACATACTTCAAGACTGCACTGAATATAGTAGACTGAGGAAAATCCATTGGCCCATAGATACAACACTACAGACAAAACTATATGGGCCACTGCAAGAATTACAAAAGACAGTAACATTTATACAGGAAACGACATTGCAGATATAGACAATGCTTCAGGCGAACGAAAGATAGATAGATAGTCATGATCTTTCATATCTCAATCATACAGCACTGTCTTCTAAAAATTCCCTATCTAAGCATTAAATAACTTCATTTCTTTGTATGACTACAATTATACAAATTACCTCCTTTGAAGATCGAGCAATATTATGAATAATACCATTTATGGGTATCTTCGATCTCAACTTCAGTTCCACAACTTTCTCATGGAAGTACACCACTTGAACTCCGCTTTCAGACTGTCAAAGACAATACAATAAACAATAAAAATTACCTCCTTTGTAGATCGAACAATATTTTCAATAATACCAGTTATGGGTATCTTTGAATTCAACTTCAGTTCCACAACTTTCTGATGGAAGTACACCACTTGAACTCCGCTTTCAGACTGCCAAAGACAATACAGTAAACCTTTGAAAATTGCAGCACAGAATTTTAACCAAGACACTTTTTACTCACAAGATAACTTAGTATCACTTGAATAATAATATTTGCTTATTAACGTTCAACACATTTCCCTTCAGCAAAATATATGTGGATACCAGGTAGCCTTCCCACTTTGATCCATTACATGCATTACTAGACTGGCTAATCTTGTTTGTGGTCCATTTCAGAAAGGGGGGGGGAGAGATCTTGATCCATTCTGATTCACTATCTTGACACCATCTGTCAGCTATGAGTCACTGATTAATTTCAGCCCAGGTGCTGCTGTTGTACTGGGCCCCTGCACTCACCTCTCTTTTTTGCAAATTAGCTATTCTCACAATTACCATTTTCTTGATTCTGTCTTAACCCTAAATTATGATACCTGTCTGTGAGAATTGTTGTTATGATTTATATGTTCATTGTAGTTACTACTCAAATAAACCCTCTGTAATTTGGAGAAATAATACTTTCATTGAACTTTTGCTACAAATCTTTGCATTTACCTATGCAGAGCCACAGGAGCGGATGTGGTAATTGTTTGTCTGCTTAGGCTCAATTTATGGTAAAAATCAAAGGCCTGGTGCTATGCCTGCCAGGACAATGTTTTGCCTACTGACACGTAGGAAATCAGGCTGGGCAGGGCAGTATTTTCACTTTCATCTTTTCGGTTGTTTGTTGACTATCCTGTGTTTACTAAAGGTTTGTTTGATGTCTTGCTGGCAGCCGAAGAAAATTTCAGTCAGAAGTAAAAATATTTTATTGCACTTACGGCCAAACCAAATTTCTAAAAAAAAAAAAAAAAAAAAGCTGCACTTTTAAGATAGGTTAGTATTTTTTACTAACTGCTCGCAGAGTTTGAGAAAAAAAAAACTCCGCCTGCAATGACTTTTCAGGGATCACTGGCAGGAACGATTTTGAAGGTATCAGTAGGGAAAACTGTCTCTGCAAATTATCGAATTCCAAGAATTTTTATTTTGAGAAACATCTTTTGCCATTTTTATGAAGAAATAGTAAACTAGAGTTAATTACAAAGTTTTTACACACTTTAATGTTTATGAACTGCACAATTTTTGGTTGTTATTGCACAATTTATGTTTTGTTAATTATTCTATCTCTTAACTACATATATATCCATAATATATTTATTATTTATTACAGTAGGTTCTTGATTATCCAGATTTTTGGTTATATGGACTTGCATCATACAATTCCTTTCTCCTTACTCATACACACTACAGGCAACATTACATATACTTTAATCTCCCAGACTTGATCAAAGAAGATAAATGACGTCACCTCATTTTTTTCCATTATCATAGACACCATATTCATGGTCTCTGTTGGTTCTGAATATATATTAAATCTGCATGAAAAAGAGGTGTGTGGAGACACCCTTGTTAATTTTATTCAGTCATTTTACAAGTTCTTTTTTTTTTCCTACTTTTTTCTCTTCACTTCCTTTTATATCCCTTACGTTGGGTCTCAAGGGAGATACAAGGTTCTAGCTCTTACCCTTCTGCCAGCCTCAATCATTGCCAAATGATGCCGCTGTAGCATTTCTTGGATTTGTCTGTCCATCTTACTCTGGGTCTACAACAGGTTCTCCTTCCATCTCATATTTTAATATGTTTTGTATGTATAGAATCTCTTGGCATTCTTTCCAGAAAAGCAAACCATTTCATTTTTGTCTTTGTGTGTAGTTTGGAATTGATTCAAAGCCAAGTTTCTCTCTTACAACATCATTTCTAATTCTGTCTCTTCTGGTCATTCCAAGCGCTCTTCTCAAACATCTCATCTCTGTGGTGACTAGCTTCCTTTTTATGCTCATCTGCAAGTGACCATGATAACACATGTGCTTTCACTTGACTTACAAATTGTATAATTGCTCTTTAGCAGTCTACTTTGGCATTTGTTTTCAAAGGTATGAAGTTGTTTTTTTCTAATGTCTGTTTGATTTTTAGCTTCAGCATCTAAATGTTAACATGGGTGTGACACAAATATTAACAGACGTTAACATGGGTGCGACATAAATATTAACAGACGTTAATATGGGTGTGACATAAATATTAACAGAAAGGAAAAGGTTTCCTAGCAGCCTTGCTAAAATTAGAATTATTGACCACACTTTTCCAAGACCAATGGAATATTTTCTGGGTGAGGTAGTTGGCACCACTCCAGGCCACCTTTACTTCCCAGAAAAATCTCTGGTACACATTTTCAGAGACAGTGAAAATCCCACAGCCTCGTCAGTCAAAAAAAAAAAAAAAAAAAAGTACCATTTCTCGGAATTGGACCCAGACCCTTTTGATTAGGAAGCGAGTGCACTAACCACTCAAATACTGAGGCTTCCAAATGTTAACTATACAAATATTAACAATGGTACTACATAGATTTTAACAGTGGCATTATACAAGAATTGTACATCTTGAGTTTTGTAAGTTTGAAAAATAAAATTGGCAATATTATTTTGCAGTCAAGAAATGTACAATCTTCATCAATACCTGGATAAGGAACTTGGCCATCAGAGCACAAGGCATAAGAGGAGTCAGAAAGTTGGCTCCGGACACTCGTCGCTTGGAAATTTTGCTATCGATGTGGATGGCTAACAAAGTCTGCTTGCCAGTTTTCGGCAGACTCTGTGTATGAAGAAAAGATTATTTTGATCTATAAAATTACACATTTTCTCTTATAAGGTATAAATAATATAACAGGAAACATGGGTCAACAGAGAAAGGTCTAAGGAATAAAATCTTGGGTGCTCTGAATTTATTTAATACTACAGTACTGTATAACACCAAAATTATCATCCCCTTATGGAAGACCAAAGAAATTGAAGTTCACTTGTAATATGACAATCTAATAATCTGCTACGTACAATTTGAAAGTAGCTCGATACAATAAACTTCACATTTAAGTATTGCTGATATTGTCATTGGTGATAAAAAAGTATATTTCACAGAATTAAAAAAAAAAAAGAAAATTATTATTTACACTATCTGTTGTTGTTGTTATGGATCCAGTGACCTTTGAGCTGATGCCCTTCGGCCCAATGCCATGTAGTAGTATCTGCAGGTATTTTTAAGTTCTGCTGTATTTACACTATCAAAATAGCATAGCATGTTGAGGCTTCATCATACACCTCCCAAATTATATGTGACCACTTTACACATAAAGTTCTAGTACTTTATCTCTCTAGTGTGGTTCATTAGTTTATCTTTTCATGCCATAATAATTCAATGTTCATTATCTCCTACTTGTTCTTCACTTCCTTGTTTAAGTGTGAGAAGAACATGCCTTTTGTCTTGTAGAAACTACAACAAAACTTCACCATATTGTGTAGTCCTTGGCCAACTTTTGCAGGATACCTCAGGTCTGGTCAACACTGATCTTCTCTATCATCACTGTTCTTTGCCAGATTGTTTATAGTCTGCTTTTCTTTCAACTGGGTCGACTGCACAGCAGCTCTTATTATTCATAGGCCACTTTTAAGCACATGGCCTATCCAGCACATGTCGTCACTGTGTGCATTTACTTCTTTGATTCCATCTTTTGAGAAATGTCTCATATACACTTATTTTAGTTCTACTTTAAATGCTGACATTTTCAATGAAAGTATGACAGAAAACCATGGACAGCTAAGAAGAGTAATGAAAATGTTCTCAAAGAGGTCAAAGCAAAAAGAGATTCCTAATTTCCAATATTAGGAAGAAACAATCATCATCTTTTGGCCATGTAATGAGAAGAGAACAACTGGAACATATTGTGACAACTGGAAAAATTGAGGGACAAAGAGATAGAGGGAAGCAAAGAGAAAAAATACCAGCTTAAGAGAATGGCTTGGTAGAAGGTCAACAGAAATGATAAATAACTGTCGAGATCGAAAGTTGTGGAGAGACATGATCACCTACACCAGCAGGCCCGGTACTTTATGATGATGATGACAGTAGCTCATGTGGCTACTGAGACTGTGACAATGGCCTGGAGAGAAAAGAATAGAACCACAGTTTCCTGCCATAAATGTCATAAGAGATGACTCAGGAGGTTGTATGAGATGACTCAGGAGGTTGTGGAATATGCTGACAACCTGTCACCTTGAAAAAAGGTGATGCAGGTTACAAAAATGCAGACAATGAAAATTAACTACTGCCTTCTAGGAAAAGGGAAGGAAGGGACTCTGGAAACAAAGAGTATGAGGTCATCCTGTCAAGGCCAAAAGAAAACTGTAGGATTGATATTATTATAAATAGAAAAAGGAGATGTAGAGAGCACACACTAAGAAAACCTGAAGCAAGACTGGCACTGTCACGGGACCCACATTGACAGAGAACGCCGGAAAGGCCTAGGAAAACATGAAGAAAAAAGTCATGAAAACCCTTGGCAACACTGACCTAGACTATGAAAAGGAAAGCCCATGAATAGGGATAAATATGAGGTCTAAATGGCATTGATTAAAGACAGCAGCCCATTAAGGCAAGGAAATAAGATAATCAAGAAAACTAATCAGAATGTCATGAAAAGACATTGTATATAACCAGATATACACAATGACTGCCTTGGTGTGCAACCCGAACAAGGACAAGCTGAACAGTCACTGCTGGGGTGGTTTGGTCATCTTTGGAGAAAAGAAATAAATGAAAGGAGCACAGGAGATAGCAGAAAAAATTAATCCAAGACAGATGCAAAATCAGAAGTGTAAATAGTTTGAAAATATTTGAATGATAAAAGATTGAATTGTTATAGGACAGAAGAAAAGCAACTGACACAATAGTTTGATACTCCTCTAGCAAACTTCTACATCTCAAGAAAAGAAAAGAAAAGAAATAAAAAGAAAAGAAAAGAAAACATTAGAAAGAGCTACTAAATGATACACTACATAGCTTGCCACACACAAATAAATTTGATAGACCAAAAGAACATTTTTCTTCTTCACCATCATTTGCTTTTTAGTGGCTTACTCTGTGCTGTATTTTGTATTCTAAAGTACCTGTGCAATTGTCATCATCATGCACTTCACTTCTCTAGCATTTAGTTTTTCTAGATCTTTCTGTAAGGCCAAAGGTGTTTCAATATCCATTATTAGGAAGAAACAATCATTTGTTTTGGCCATACAATGAGAACAGCTGGAATATATTGTAACAACTGGGAAAATAACAACAACAACTTAAATGATTTGGCCACCTGGTCAGAATGAACACTTACCAATCACCATCAAGGGCGTTCTTTTCTAGAATGCATGGAAAAAGACCAAGAGGAAGACCCAGAAGAAGATGGATAGATGCAGTGACAGAGACATGTAACAACAAAGGAAAATCACTAATTCAGACAGTTCGAGCAGCTCAAGAACGACAAATGATATAAACCACGACACCTTTTAGGTATCAGTGAAAAAAGAAAAGAAGAACTGGGAAAATTAAGGGACGAAGAGATAGAGGGAAGCAAAGAGAAAAGATACCAGACAGCTTAAGAGAATGGCTTGGCAGAAGGTCAACAACAGAAATGATAAATAACTGCCAAGATCGAAAGTTGTGGAGAGACATGATCACCTACGCCAGCAGGTATGGTACTTAATGATGATGATAGGTGTTTCTAGTTAGAGATGACTTCCTAGAGAAAAAGTTATACCAGACCAAAAAGTAACTCATTGCTCATTGATGAAAATGAACACCTATGGGATCACCTGGAATGCTGTGATGTCTACTATAACAACAATAAAAAAACAAATCATTAAATCTAAAACAAAAAACATGAATCAGCGTTCTCCTCACTTGCAGAGAAGCATTTAAAGCTCCATGTAAAGCCTTGACCACGTTGTGGTTTTTCACCCACTTTTTTGTTTTATTGGACTCATACCTTCTCATGGCAACAAAAATAACAATTGGTGGAACCCTGAGAAAGGAGAAAAACAGATATAACAAATGCAGCATTTCATTGTGCAAACTGGCATAGACTTAACACATTTCATCATGAGCATCAATATTAAATCATTTAGCTCCAGACAGTCTAAGGAAACCCATCAGCACAAACACAAAACTTAGACTATTCAAATCAAACGTACTATCAACCCTTAAGTATGCATATGAGAGCTGGAAAACAACAAAAGACATAGAAACAAAGTTGAACTCATTCGAAAATAAATGTCTAAGGAAAATACTTGGTATAGCGTGGAATCCTGGTACTCATTTCTGCCAGCGGCTGGGTCGACCGCAGTGGTATTTTTTTTTCAACCACGAGTACAAATCCCACTGTTTCCATTGGGAATCAAACACAGGTTGTCCAAATGCTGGTTACTCAGTTGTGTGGTTTTCCCAAAAAGACACCGAGCCCGAGGTCATGAATATTGAAGAGAACTGGCTTATAAACAATAACTTACACAGAAAATATTTCAGCCAGACTAAAAGATATGATGATCAAGAAAGAACCATAATGGAAGGCAAAGACCCAAGTCTTGTTTCCCAGGAAAAACAAGACTTGGTTAGATCAACAAGAATGTGGTTTCAAAATAATCAGACACCTTGAACTTGACAAGAGAGGAAGTGGAAGAAATCTGGCTAGAGGTCAAGATTCTTCAGAAGAACTGTGATGTGACTTAATGATAATAGAATAATGAAACCAAATATTATTTCTGTTCCCCTGAAAAATATCTGCATTTTCATTTTGGTATTTGAATATCTCAATTTCAGATTTGACATTTGATAGCCTAATTCACATTTGTTTCAGACACAATATATATAAAATAAATATCAAAATATTATATCTATCTTTAATATAATGTAACAAAATGTCAACTTTAGATTCATTTTAAATTTTAGTTTTCTCCCTTACCTTTATTTTCCCCCCAGGACATATGTGTACAACAAAGATACATTATTTTCTTAGTTATGATCAGCCCTTTTTATGAGCTCAAGTACTAATGTGGCATAACATTAGACTGATTCTGTAATTTTGAAAGAGACCCTGACTTCTCTTAACATTTTCATTTGGTGGTAGTTCATTGTACTTGTGGGGATGGGAGAAGAGGCACAGAGCTCTTTTTATTTAGGAAGACCACTAGACTAGAAGAAGAGTCCAATTGCAAATAGATGAGGCAGTGTAGACAAAGTTGAAGACAGCCTGTGGCAGATGACCAGAAACTTAGATTTGTTGCTGTTCAATCGCATGCCATGAGGCTTGCTGCCCAATCAATGCTTTAAATGTAGGTGGCTAAGGACAAGAAGATGACAAACTGTCAAAGACTGGCTTTCTCAGTATTTCATTTTTGTAAACTGATGCTATTTTGCGAGTAGTCATAAAGCAATAACATTGCTAAAGAAAAATACAAATAAAAAATGTACATAAAAAAAAGATACAATTACTTCATAAATCACTCTAGTGTGGGTTCAAGATCAGAATTGGCCTTCTGCAATATCAAACATGTTGGAGTCACAAGACTGCATGCTAAGTGATTCAATGAGAAGGATAAGAAAAGCGAAGGTAGAAGTCAACGATACACAAAGTCACCTTTATCTACACCCTTGGACATGTGGGAGCCCAGGGAAAAGAAAGGGCAGACAGGCAAGCTAGCTGTGCTGTTATCAAAGACAGTCAATAAATGGATCAGGCAGAAATCATTAATGCCCTACAAGATAGAAAAGGTACAGGATTTTGACTACCATCAATCTACATCACTCCTTTGGATGAAATAGATAAGAGTAAAGATGGGTACAGCCAGAAACAAGAGAATTAGTGGGCGCATGAGGAGACTTATCAACCAACTCAGAGCTTGAGTCGTAAGTGGCTGGACACTGCGGAACATTTTGAGGAAGAGTCTGAGCACTTATGGACATATTTGGAGTGCAATGATGATAATCCACAAATAACTTAAACATGGTATAAAGGATGGTAAGAGACAGAGCTTCCATCTTCATAATGTCAAAGAAAGTATTTGTAAAAATTGTATGTGTCAGATCAAAAGCTACAAATACCAAACCCTCTGTATAGTAATGGTACACATTCAAAAGAAGATAAATCCTTATTTGGAAGGCATTCAAATTAGTTGATCCATTGCACTTATTTTATCTTGTTTTTAAGCAAAAACATATTGGATCTAAATAAAGTATGTTCCACAAACAAATGTGAGGAGAATTCACCATACTAGGCCACAGCATATGGAGGTGAGGGCCAGTGCTCCTCTTCATTAATACCTCCTCAGCTAACTAGTCAATTGAATCATAACGTTTTTACGAAAAGACAATATATAAACCACTGCGCTACTGATGTTTTCTTGCTTTCTCTCACAATATAATGTCACATATGTTTCAATTAAACTTATTTCTCACTACCCATGTAATTTAGTTGTACTACAACTCACGGATTTCAATTTCACTCACATAATATCATCATCATCATTGAGTGCCTTCTCCACATCGAAGGTCAGCTACCATGGAGCATCATTCCACTCTGTCTCTTGCTTTGCGGTGCAGGTTGTCATAGGCTGACCTGTCCATCTTTTGATGTTACTTGTCCATGTTAGTCTTGGTCTCTCTCTCTGCGATCAGGACTCAGTCAGAGTAGGATTCCAGACTCCCACATGAAGTCAGCTGTCAGGTTAAGGGTGTTAGTCTTGGTCTGCCTCTGCCCCTATTACCTTGTATTTTCCCTTTCAAGATTACTTTTAGTAGGATGTAGTGTCTTTTAACATGCCCCAAAAATTTCATTTGTCTTGTTCTAATTGTGTTTAGTAGTTCTATTTTCATTTTTAGTTACTTTTAAACTTCATCCTTTGTTTTCTTTTCTTTCCATCCAATTCTACCTATTCTTCTAGAAATCCACATTTATAGTTTCTGCACCCTACATGAATATTGAGAAGATAAAACATTTTGCTATTCTTAGTTTTAGCTCTGGTGTTATTTGTTTTGATGTTAGTATACTTTTCATGGCTTTAAAATTACTTTTAGCCATTCTTATTTTTTTTGTTTATTTCAGTTGTACATTTTCCATCACTGGTTACATAATATAATCGGCTCAAATTTACTGACAAAGTCTAGGATTAAACCCACAAATTTTAGCCAGAGTTAAGAGACATGCATACATAATTAACTTACTTCTGTTCTTTAATGGCACCAAAGTCTCTTACACGCTCAATAATCTTTGATGCCTCAGGAGCAGCATGATCCAACATTCCTAGCAAGGCCATTTTAGGGATGCTTCTAAAAATATTGACCAGCTCCATGTGTCCAAGCAACCCCTCAAAGGTCTGGCAATTTAAAGAATAACGGTGTTGTTTATTTACAACGTAATGTGTTATTAGAATTATAGTAGATCAACAATTACAGCAGCCGTTTTCACAACACTTATAGACCAGCTGACCTCAACTGGCACTTGATGGTGTCTGAACTCCCCTAACTGCCTTGATGAGTTGACGGGGACATCTCTTCACTGTATCATGGCCAATGTGTCGCGACGACTTGCGTGTTGATGACCCGTGTTGATTGATAAGTCGAGTCGACCTCAGCCTGTGCTCGATGGTTACTGCTCGGGACTGTCGCCTCGTTGGAACTCTGCCCTTGTGTGGCACCCTTGACCGGGTGATCACCTAACTTAGTACTCCGCGCTGTTTCGTGTTACGACTGTAGGTTATCTGCTGACCAGCGTACTGGCCCATTCCAGGGGTCATTCTTAGCTAGGCACAGACAATTACAGGTAGCGCTCGATAAAGCTTTCACTGAACACCAGGTAAGAATAACACCCCTGAGGTTTTATTCTCAAAAGTCCACCTCATACAACATGTTCACAATCACAATGGTATGTTAGCAGCCTCTCACACATTGCCTGCTAACATTGCGGCATTCCCCTGTGTTATCTACAAGACCGCAGAGGTATACTGCAGCACTCTCTCAAGCCACTCTGGCCTCGCCTACCTTCCTCTAATAAATAGCTGTTTAGGAATTCCTCCCCTAGCACCCTATAGCAGCCATATTGCTAATCACGAAGCGGCGATGTCGGTCTTGCTCAACCTCAACTCTAACGTTGTCTACTGGAGCATCATACTCCGTATCGAGCCCTTCATGGTTGCTAGGAACTCTGCAAATTTGTATCGCTCAGCGCCACTTACATTGCTCGGTGTCGCTGCCTGAACACCCCACTATAACATCATGCTCCTACACAAAGCCTGACTTATTGACGTCTTTCCCCTACTGTCACTTGAATGGTTGTCGTTGCTAAACTGCACCATTACCTTCCACTCTATGCTCCTAATGAAGCCTAATGTTGTGAGACTAACTCACGAATTGTCACTGAATTGTTCGTTGCTGCTACTTGCACAACTACATTCTATCTTCACACTTCTGATGAAGACTAAACTTGGTGAGACTACTCATGGATTGTCACTGAATAGTTCGTTGCTGCTACTTGCATAGCTACATTCTATCGTCACACTTCTGATGAAGACTAAACCTGGTGAGACTACTCATGGATTGACACTAAAGTGTTCGTTGCTGCTACTTGCACAACTCCATTCTATCGTCACACTTCTGATGAAGACTAAACCTGGTGAGACTACTCACGGATTGACACTAAAGTGTTCGTTGCTGCTACTTGCGCAACTCCATTCTATCGTCACACTTCTGATGAAGACTAAACCTGGTGAGACTACTCACGGATTGACACTAAAGTGTTCGTTGCTGCTACTTGCACAACTACATTCTATCGTCACACTTCTGATGAAGACTAAACTTGGTGAGACTACTCATGGATTGTCACATGGATTGTCACTGAATGGTTCGTTGCTACTAACTTGCACAACTACATTCTATCTTCACACTTCTGATGAAGACTAAACTTGGTGAGACTACTCACGGTTTGACACTACATTGTTTGTTGCTGCTACTTGCACAACTACACTTTAACTTCCTATTTCTGATAAAGTCTAAGTTGTGAGACTCTCTCACTGACTGTCACTAAATGGTTGGTGCTGCTAACTTTCACAACTATCTTATTTACAACTCTAAGACACTTCTACTTATCACTGCTCCTGGAATAAGGTCTGTTCCACGCAGCAACCACACACCAACTAACTTACTCTGTCACTTTTTGGTGAACTACCCCAAACCTGCTCACGGTACCGGTTGCAACACAAAACACACAACCGTCCGCACAGAGCCATCATTAATCTCGAATGATCTTCCCAACCTATCCTTAATCTAACCTTTTCTCCCTTCATCCAATCAATATCCCATCTTACATTTTTGCCTCATTCCCACACTGTGTCTTATAATTCCCGTGAGTCACGATGTGTTCATCCTCTTTACTCCTTAACCCTACTGTCCCGTGGACCCCATGATTTTATTTAACTCAGCCCTTCTTATCTCTCCTCGATTTCTATCTCACTCCCATCTTATCGTACACTCTTTAATCACTGCTACCTCCCTGCTTCACAATGACAGGAGAGACAAGATCAGAAATGAAGAAATTAGAAAAAAGCTATGAATGTTTCCTGTCATTGAATACACAAAGAAACAGATAAAATGGTTTGGCCATGTAATAAGACAGAAAGATCAAAATCCAATAAAACCAGCCTTTAATAAGCATTATGGGATCACCAGACAGACCGAGAAAATTATAGTTTGATGGAATATTTATTAGAAAGACTAGGAAACATAAATGCAGAAGGGGCCAAATGAAGAACAAAAGGCTACAAACTATATCTCCCCTTGATGCTGATTGTTTGAAGCCAAAAAGAGAGCAAAAGACCAAGAACTATATCTCTCTTCAACATTGAAAGGCAGATGAGGAAGGAAAGAAAAAGAAATTGATGGATAGATAATATTAGAGAGATTCTGCAGTGATCGACTAACTATTGTTGGTGCTAGAAGTTGACTGGCTGAGAGGTTGGTTTACTCACTATGACAGAAAAAGAAATTGATGGATAGATAATATTAGAGAGATTCTGCAGTGATCGACTAACTATTGTTGGTGCTAGAAGTTGACTGGCTGAGAGGTTGGTTTACTCACTATGACAGAAAAAGAAATTGATGGATAGATAATATTAGAGAGATTCTGCAGTGATCGACTAACTATTGTTGGTGCTAGAAGTTGACTGGCTGAGAGGTTGGTTTACTCACTATGACAGAAAAAGAAATTGATGGATAGATAATATTAGAGAGATTCTGCAGTGATCGACTAACTATTGTTGGTGCTAGAAGTTGACTGGCTGAGAGGTTGGTTTACTCACTATGACCGAAGGTTTTGGGTTCAACTCACAGGTGTGATTTTTACTTTGGACAGACACAGCTTCTGGGTTCACCCAGCCTCTGATAATGTAGGCATCATATCAACCACATAACTCATAAAATGTGTCTCTGGTATTGAAATACGTGGGCTCTACCACCATATTCCACACATGCCTTAAGCCATGTAAGGAATCATTACTTAATGCTAATAAACACATAGTCTAGGATAGAAAATGTTAGCTACCCAAAACTCTTCACTGTATATGTTGATCATCATAACTATCATTAGATGCCATACCTATGGGTGTAGATAATAATGTCCCTCTACATATTCTTATCCCCGGTGTTTTTTATCAGTTCTACTATTAATCTTTTTCTATCTCAGTAACGTTGCAATGCAAGTCTGCAGCGCCCAGGCAGACTTCATGGCAGATTCTGCAGGATTGCAGCACTTTCTGCACCCTAAGAACACAAATATGGCACACAAAAACAACCCTGCATGACAAACTATAGGGAACTGATGAGATCCTCAAATGCACTAACTAGTTCGTGACCCACAGAAAATCACGACATCCAAAAAGAGGTATTTGAGGAAAATAACAAAGAACACAAAGGCAGTTTGAGTATCAAATGTTAAATTCAGAGAAGAAATTGGAATTAAACCATGTCTGGAATATACACATACAATCTACAAATGACATGGCATGGGCACTTAAAACAAAACCAGACCAAATTTTCACCAAGAACATTCTACCTAAGAACATCACAATAGAGGGTAACAGGAAGACCAAGGAAAAGATAGATAGATGGAATAAAAGGTGTTCAAAGACCAAAAAATTTCCTCATTATCAGCAACCAGATACACTAAAGAAAGACGTTCCATTTATGAAAAGAGATAATCAAACAACAAGTAACCAAATATCTTAGACACCACAGTATACTGAAAACAATCTCCTTTCTCTGCGACGCTTAAAGGCATCAGGAGCTTGATAAAACAAAAAAGAAAAATTCTTGTCTACATTTTATTTCAAAACCACATCTCCCATTTGAAATTATTGCGCCAAAATATCATAAGTTGTTAGCCTGTTTGTTATCACTAATGGATAGCTAAAGACAAAAGGAAGGTGTTTCTAGAAACAAAAGGCAGATGGGGACAGGATTGCACAGTAATTACGTGTTATAATAGTGGCACGGTTGAGAGTAACATCAAGAGATGTACTGTAGTTAAATCACACTTTTGACTTAATATTGGCCATTGTCATTTTAATGACCTATTTAGATTTATGATCTGTTTCATTCTGTACGTTATCTCTTGTCTGTCCTCACTGAAAACACCGAGTCAAAATATAGGCTCATTTCATGTGGTCTTTTCAGCAGTACTGTAATATACTCTTTTAGGACTTTTTATTGTATATGGTCTAGAATATGGACTTGATAATGAAGAAATGCTGCGCTGGTAATAAGGCATTGAATGGATACAAGAAGACCATTTGGAGGACCTCGACTTTGCTGATGACGTAGTTCTCATCAGCAGTCTGATAAAAACGATGCAGGAAAACACAAATGAACTATCATCAATAGCCAGCAAAATTGGGCTTGAGGTCAATCATGAAAAGACTAAAGTCATGAAAAGTTTAATTCCAACAGACGACAAAATATACATGGAAAACAAACCAGTGGAAGAGATCGATCACTTTATCTATCTTGGAAGTCATATTGATTGAGAAGGGGATACAAGCAAATAAGTTAGAATCAGAATAGCTAAAGCAGCAATGTCTTTCAGAAGCCTTGAAAAGTTGTGGAAATCAAAACTCATTAGCACAAACACAAAACTTAGGCTATTTAAATCAAATGTACTATCAACCCTTACGTATGCGTGTGAAAGCTGGAAAACAACAAGAGACATAGAAACAAAGTTGAACGCATTTGAAAATAAATGTCTAAGGAAAATACTTGGTATAGCGTGGAACGAATTCAAAACAAACAAAGAAATTAGAGAAATTGCCAATCAACCATTAATATCTTCAGTAATCAAGAAAAGACGATGGTCATATGTTGGACATGTGATGGGAAGAGATAATAACTGAATAAAGCAAACCCTCATTTGGGAAACAACAGGTAAGAGGAAAATAGGAAGGCCCAGAGAGACACTGAGAAGAACATTGATCAGAGAGGCAAGAGCAGCAGGAATCAGTTCCCTCAATGAGATAGAGTTGCTTGCACAGAACAGAAACAAATGACGAGATTTGATAAAATATCTTTAAAAGAATTGAAAACTATCTATCTATCTATCTATTGACCTTTCGAGCCGTAACCGGCCCATAGGGCATAGACCAAGATACACCTTCTCCTATATGAATTTTTGTTCTAGCAGTTTCTTTTAAAGATATTTTATCAAATCTCGCCATCTGTCTCTGTTCTGTGCAAGCAGTTCTATCTCATTGAGGGAGCCGACTCCTGCTGCTCTTGCCTCTCTCATCAATGTTCTTCTCAGTGTCTCCCTGGGTCTTCCTCTTTTTCTTTTACCTGTTGTTTCCCATATGAGGGCTTGCTTTGCTATTCGATTATTATCTCTTCTCATCACATGTCCAACGTATGACCATCGTCTTTTCTTTATTACTGAAGATATTAGTGGTTGATTGGCGATTTCTCTAATTTCTTCGTTTGTTTTGAATTCGTTCCATTCTATACCAAGTATTTTCCTTAGACATTTATTTTCGAATGCGTTCAACTTTGTTTCTATATCTCTTGTTGTTTTCCAGCTTTCACACGCATACGTAAGGGTTGATAGTACATTTGATTTGAATAGCCTAAGTTTTGTGTTTGTGCTAATGAGTTTTGATTTCCACAACTTTTCAAGGCTTCTGAAAGACATTGCTGCTTTAGCCAGTCTGATTCTAATTTCTTTGCTCGTATCCCCTTCTCGATCAATGTGACTTCCAAGATAGATAAAGTGATCGATCTCTTCTACTGGTTTGTTTTCCATGTATATTTTGTCACTTGTTGGAATTAAACTTTTCATGACTTTAGTCTTTTCATGATTGACCTCAAGCCCAATTTTGCTGGCTATTGATGATAGTTCATTTGTGTTTTCCTGCATCGTTTTTATCTGACTGCTGATGAGAACTATGTCATCAGCAAAGTCGAGGTCCTCCAAATGGTCTCCTTGTATCCATTCGATGCCTTTATTACCAGTGCAGCATTTCTTCATTATGAAGTCCATAACAATTCCAAATAACAAGGGCGATAAAATACATCCTTGTTTAACCCCAGTTTCTATTGGGAAACATTCGATCAGTCCTTCCTCTGTTCGAACTGCACATGTGTAACCATCATACATGTCTTTGATAATATTTATGATTTTTGATGGTAAGCCATATTGCTTCAGAATTTTCCACAAAGAATCTCTATGAATACTATCAAATGCTTTTTTGAAGTCGATGAAGTTAAGTACAAAAGGTATAATGAGTCATAGGAGTGAAAAAAAAAAATAAAATCCAGAAGGATGGAACACTATTTCAGTTAAACCATTAGAAACATCTCTTCTAGGCAGAATGTGTTAATGAGCATAAGGGCTGGAGACTAGGAAAGTTGTGCCATGTAGACCTCTGTGTTCGAAGAGTTAATCTGGCGTGACACTGAAATTCAGACAGTTTTGGTGCAAACTCAAATCCAGTATTCAAATGAAGAACATTGAAAGAAACATAAACAAAGTTAGCAGTATCTTTCAACAACTAGTGATAAAAGTTAAGAGTGCTCAGATTACAGAGTAGATGGCAGCACAAGTTCTGGTCACTTTAAGCATCTAGGAACAAAAAAGAACATAGTCTAAAGCAAACAACTCACACTCTGATAACTAATACAACCAGAAAGTTATGAATAAGACTTATTCTTATTCTCTCTGAGTAACCAAGCAAACAAATATATACAAGATTACTAAACACTGGAACTTAGATGAACATTTTAGTAATAAATTATACTGATGATATACCTATATTTTCTGACATGGCAAAAAAGAAGATGGATTGGAAAATAAATGCCTCAGGAAAATACTTTGTATACCATGTAATGAAAGCAAAACTAGAGCAGCAGTATGAGAAATTTACATATAACAATATCATCTATAAACAATAAAAAGAGGATATATGTTGGTCATGTGGTGAAAATGGATAAGAGAATTGCAATGCAGATACTCAAATGGAAAGCAGCAGGGAATGGGCAAAATAAAAAGAAGCAGATCGAGATAAGCACTAATAACACTGATAAGAAGGGCATGACAGCAGGCAGTAAATCTCGCACTGAGATTGATAGGTTTTTTTTTCAGATTAAGAGAGTGTGGTGAAAGGCACAGCTATTCATGCATGAAGTCTGAAGATTAACAACAAAGACTGTTGGACATGGAGAGTCTTGAATTTATATCTATGCCATTTTCAACTCAAAAGGGTGATGGATGGGATGGGATGGATAGGTGTATATGATGGATAGGATAGGCAGGTGGGCGGCCGGATGGATGAATGGAGAGACAAGACAGTTGTCGTTAAATGACATTTTTATTAGGACACTAGCTACTTACCTCCTTAAACTGAAAATGATGGGAAGGAATCTGTCGTTCAATAAATTTATGTTTCTCAATTAAACTTCGTATGGTATCTTTCTCCTCTGACTTTGACGCTATAAGTAACTCAACATCCTTCAGAAATGACACAACCTTTTGAACCTCTTCTTCTTCTTCATCATCACAATTCTTGTAGTCTTCCAATATTTTCTTGCCTTGAGCAAGATAGTTTAGCACAATTGAGGTACCTGAAAACAATAAAATGTAACCAAAGGTAAGAAAAGTCATAAATTATAAAAATGAGCCTCCTAAAATTCTAAAACAATTAGTGAATCACAGATAGAATAACATATGGGCATTCCCAAAGACAACACTAAAAGCACACCATTATTTTCAATACAAAATAAAGTAAAGCCTTGATAGGTGTATGGGAAATATGGTGACCATATTTTTACATGACCAATGGGACATTTTTGTATGATTTTGTCTGTATCACATCAACATCAGAAAAACTCTTGGTACCCATTTTAAAGACTGGGTAAACCTCAATATTTTGTCAGTCCAACAAAAATTTGGCCACATCTGGAATCAAACTGGACTCTTTTGATTATAAGCAAACATCATTACACGATATAATTTGTATTTTAAAATGGTTTCACTGCAAATAAGTGCTTGAGTTTGAAATTTAGGCCAATTAAGATGGCAAAGAATAGCACCTCCAAATAATAATGGTTAGCAAGATATTTGGAAGATCTACTAAAAGATGAATTTAAATATATGTCATTAACAAAAAGTCATAATGGTGTAAACCAGAACTCTGTCAAAAACACTTCATTTTCTCTGAACATTGTAAGGCACAAGAGGAAAATGAAAGAAAAAGACATGATCTCAAACACACATCCTGCATTCAGTTTTAAGGATGATATGTAATACTGGGCTGATATTAACTGTTAATCTGGCTTGCTGCTGGAACTACTGAGTTTAGTGCTATGTGCACACCATGAGATGTGTGTTTCATCCAGATTGTGTTTCGATATTCCGATTGCTTACGATGAATGATGATATCGTATCAGGAAGGACAATTCAGCTGTGTTCCCTTTCTGTGCTGCTTGACCTTATGTTCTTTGGCCTGTGATGTATAGTTGCTATGATGGGACTTGCAGATGCCTTTCTATGAGATGTTAATTCAGATGATTCCACTGGCACGAGCGGTTGAGCAATTATGGATTTTAATTCGTTTGCAGCGATAACAAGGCCTTTGACTAACCATAACCATAGCTGTTAATGTACAAAATAAAACCAACTGCTTTATTTTACAGAACAGCAATAAAACTTCATAGTAATTTAAAGCAGTGGTGACATGATAATTTAAAAGAATTTATTTTGTAGAAAATCGTTAACAGAATTATTTGCTTATAAATTTGCTCAAAAACAAAACATCTGAGAAGTCTTAGAATGCCATGCTAGTGTGATTGATAAATGAAGAGACTGATCAGCTGATGCAAGTTGCAAACTGCAGTACATAATTTAAAAAAATATACCAGTAAAATAAATTAAATGTTTACAAAACAATAATTTAATTAATGAACATTTCCATATATTAATCAATTTTATTAATAATATAAATATATAAATTATAAGTGCTAAAATAATCAAAGTTTCAACTTCAAGTTAATTCCAAACAATATGTGTGTAAATAATATAAATTTTTAAAATTAAGTACAAAGAGTTAAAGTTAGAAGAAAATGCTTACCCTTTGATTTTTTGTCTGGACGAATGTGACTCTGTCTAATTAGATCTCTGTGCGTCCATCCTCGGCCAGATTTACATTTGGTTACTTCAGTTGCCAGGGCAAGAGGACTTTTAGACTCATACCATTGTCTTACTACTCGCTTCATGCCCCGCCCCCATCCTGCTTTCTGGGGGCCTGAAACAGCTTTGTCAAAGCTGACAAATGTGAACAGGTCCATTGGTGATTCACAGGCATCAAATACAAGATCATAAGCACCGTGTCTCACTAGATCATCATCATGCCCATCTGTGGATGGCAAATTTCTTACAATCATGGCCAGGGCATATAACAATGGATCCTTGTTAACAAAGCTTCTCCTCTCAAAAATAGTTCGCAGCCTTCTAATAATTTCAAGTGCAAAATCTCTATCTAAAATAGAATGTAGTGATGGAGTCTTGTCCCTGAAATCCAGTTTTGGAATAATGCTGTGGCAGCCTTCTTCAGATCCAATACACACAAATCTTGTAACAAAATCAAGATCGCTTGCCTGGTTTGATATACTTGAAGTCATTTTCGTTCGACCAGTGATATCTGTAGGTAAATGAAAACTATGTTGAAAATTTTAGAGGCAGAATACAGAATAAGCAACAAGGAATAAATAATAAATTGGAAAGAAATTAACTCAAACTATTTAACAATTATATACAAAAGCAACTAACGTGATGTTTATTAACCTTAGATTTCAGAACCTATTTGCGAGTCATATTTTTACAATACTGTAGTCAAAATTACAACCACTTAACTGTTATATTTCAAATTCAGAAAAAATAAATTTTCTTTGAACTTTTGCTACACAGCAGAGTTTTGGCCCAAGACAAGTCATGAGAATCTAATGCTGTAATCATTTCCTGGCTAATGTTAGATTTATGGCCTTAAATTTGACCACATGGCCCCGCTGCTACTGGGAGTTGTTACACTGTCTATTCACATGTCGGCCATCAACCGTCAATCCAGCCTGCATGTTCAGTGCCTTCTTGGCATTGTTTGTTGCCTTTCCCACGTTACAAAGGTTTGTTTGATGTCTCACCGACAGCTGAACAGATTTCCCCATTGTCAGAAAAAAAACAAGATAAAAAAATGAATTTGTTGAAAATAAGGCAAGATTAAGACAAATGCGATGTTAAAAGACACAACAGCCTACTTAAAATAATCCTAGAGGGAAAAATACAAGGTAAAAGAGGCAGAGGCAGACCAAGAGTAACATGGGCGAGTAACATCAAAAGATGGACAAATCAGTCTATGACAACCTGCACCATCGAAGCAAGAGACAGAGCAGAATGGCGCTCCATGGTAGCCAACCTTCGTTGCGGAGACGGCACTCGATGATGATGAAGGCAAGATTGTAGAAAAGAACAGCCACATTCTTATGATACCTTCATAAATTTTACAAAGAAATATGTCTTGTTTGAAAAAGAAAAATCCAACATCACAGAAAACAAATCAAACACTCAGGGGTTACCAGCAGCAATAATTAGGAAGGTATGGAAATGTTTGCTTGAGGCAAACTGTTGAAATTCCAAAAAAATTTATTTTGAATTCATAAATTTTAGGACAGAATCATAATCTAGAGTTAAAGGAAAGGTAAGGATGGTTTACACACATCTGTCGGATATTTTAAAGAATTTGTGTACTTAAATGTCATTAAAAAAATAATACATCCTCGGATCATCTCCAGTCATAAACTTTTTTTTCTTTCTTCATTTGTAAATCAGCACCAAGGAGAGAGATAATTTGTGGTCTTTAGCTTTTTGTTTGACTTCTGTGGTGACATCCTAGCATTCTGTTTATTCATCTTTTTTTTTTCAAGGATATCCTCATGTTCAGTCTAATGTTTTCATAAGGTCTGTTAATAGTTGTGTGAATTGTTCAATTGTTTCTGTCTTGTCACACGGTCTAACCATTAAATGTCTAGTTTCTTTATATATTCTTTTGTGGTGGTGATTCATGTTTTCTTAGTTCTGCACTTCTAATTTGGTTTCTTAAGCTAACTATTAATTAAATATTCTATCTATTGTCCTTTCGAGCTAAAGACAGCATATAGGGCAGAACCACAATCTCAAAAACAGAAACCTTGCATGCCAAAATGGCACATATTACAGAGATCACTGCTTCTAAAATCTATGGTTCTGTTTCCATAACAATACTTTTTAGAATGACAGCCCTTGTAATATGATATTTTAAAATAATTTATTTTATAGAAAATCATTAACAGAATTATTTGCTTATAAATTTGTTTATAAACAAAACATCTGAGAAGTCTTAGAATTAAATATTAGTCTGACATAATTCATTTGATGGTAACTAATTGACTTACTGTTCTAGAAAATAGTGCCCATGTCTCACACTGATTGCATAATGTCTAGATGCAGGTAGTGTTCAAGAATGCTTCTACTCTATTTCTTTGCTGGCATTCTTCTTCTTCTACCTTTCAGCTCCCTGTGGAGCATGGGTCTTCAACAAACACTTTCCAAGCTGTTCTGTTTCTTGCCATTCATTTAAAATAATTCCATATATTCCCCATCATCTTCATCTCTGATCTCCAAGAATTCCTTGGTCTTCCTCTTTGTCTTTTTCCCTCGGGATTAAAAAAAAAGGGTCTGTTGTGCAATACTCTCAGTTGGCTTCTGCATTGTGTGTCCTATCCAGCGCCATTGTCTTCATTGTATCTCTTTATCCACTTGTATTTGACTGGTACATTTTCATAATTCTATGTTAGTGATTTTTTCCTGCCATTTCCATCCTTTTATTCTGCGTAAGCATCCATTAATGAAAGTCTGTATCTTCGTGATTGTCAATTTTGTTGTTCTCCATGTTTCACAGCCATATAATAGGACCTACTGAACATTTGAGTTGAACATTTTTATTTTTGTATTTAATCTAATTTCTTTGGATTTCCATATGTTTACCAGTGCAATGAAAGCTCCTCTTGCTTTTGATATCCTTATTTTGGTATGATTTTCTGTTCCTCCCTCTTTATCTATATTACTGCCCAGATATATGTAAGATTGTACGTCTAGTAGAGTTATTTCTCCTATTTTTATTTGGTTATTAACAACTGCATTAATTCTCATAATGTTGGTCTTATCTCTATTTATTTTCAGTCTCAGCTGTTGTAATCTCTCATCAAGTATGCTCATTTTATCCTGCATCTGTTGATGGATGTGTGATAGGAGAACTACGTCATCAGCAAAGTCTAAATCATCAAGTTGTTTGGTCAGTGACCACTGGATTCCATTTCTGTTGTTCTGAGTTATTTTCATAATCCAAACTATGGCCGGTAGAAAGAGAAATGGAGATAAAAGGCATCCCTGCCATACTCCTGCTCTTATTTCAAATGCCTCTGTAAGCTGCCCTTCATGCACGACATTACATTTCATTCCTTTATACATTGTTCTTATCAGGTTAATAAACTTTATGGGGATTCCGTAATAACTCAGCATTTGTTGGCAATACTGGTGCCATTTGACCAGTTGTCTAAAATGCTCTTCTTGATTCTATTCTACTTCTTTTTTTGGCAATACTGGTGCCATTTGACCAGTTGTCTAAAATGCTCTTCTTGATTCTATTCTACTTCTTTTTTGGCAATACTGGTGCCATTTCACCAGTTGTCTAAAATGCATTTCTGAATCTTGAGTATATTTTCACAGCTTGACTGCTTTCATGTGTCACTAAACTACCTAGACATTTGAAATCATCTACTATTTTATTGTTATAATTGCTGCTTAGTTCAGTGTTTTTCAAACTGTGTTCCGCAAACCCCCCCCAACCATCCCAAAGAAGGCTTAATCAATAGAACAATATTTTGAAGCTAAATGGAAAGAGAAAATGAACCAATGAAGGCATAAAAGGAAATAAATCTTAAAAAGAATTACAGTTTTCCCTTAAAAAAAGACTTCACTTTATAAAATTACCAGTAACAAAACATCAGTCCCAGCACAGAGAACAAAACATCAGTCCCAGCACAGAGAACAAAACATCAGTCCCAGCACAGAGAACAAAACATCAGTCCCAGCACAGAGAAAGAAATGGTGGGGTGACATCAAAGACACTTTAAACTTGACAAATATCAAAGAAATAAAAAGACTGGCCAGATCACACATTCTCAAGTAGCCTCAAAATTTATTAGGATGTGGTAGGGGGAATCACCCCACCCCAACCAAATGTGGTGTAACTAGTGAAGGAATAAATACATTATCAAATTGGCTTGATAGGAGACAAATAAATATGTACTGTACTTCCAGCGTACACAACCACCAAAGTCAGTCTCAGTTTAATAGTAATTGAGTGAATTTGGTGGTTGTGTTCCTTTCTTAATAAACAGAATTAACAGGAAGAAAAACGCAATAAAAAACTGGATGTTTAAGATCAAAGGAAGGAAAACTGTTGACTGAACAAGAAAGCATAAGGGAACGATGGATAGAATACATTAAATATCTTTATAATGATGAACTAACAGAAGTAAATATTAATAATAATGGAGAAGGAAGGACCAGAAATACTCAAAGAAATAGTGGAAGATGCCTTGCACAATATGAAGGCAGGAAAAGCTCCTGGGACCAGATAATATAACTAAAGAAGAGATTGAAGCCATGGGTGATTTTAGAATAGATATAATAACAAAAATATTGAATGATATCTACAACAGCGGATATATACTAGACGACATGCTCAAATCAATATTCATAGACCAAACCAAAGAAATCAGGTGTGATTGAATGTGATGATCATTGCACAATAAGCCTATGAGTCACATGACTAAGATATTACTAAGAATCATCATGCGAAGAGTGCGAAACAAAATCAGTCCAGAAATTAGTCATGAAAAGTGTGGTTTTCTTGAAAGTAAAGGAACGAGCAATGTCATATACATTATCATAAGATCTTTAGTACAAAGAGCCATAAAGGTGAAAACAGATATATACCTATGTTTTATAGATTATACCAAAGCATTTGACAAAGTAAAGCACCAAGAGATAATCAAAATCTCAGAAAGCATAAACTTAGCAAAGATCTAAAAATAATAAAGAACATGTACTGGCAACAAACAGCAGTCATAAGAACTGGAAACCAATTGGGAATGTTTCAACTAATAAAACACAATGTTTGACAAGGTTGTGTGCTGTCACCAGATTTATTTAATATGTATAGATAGATTATTTTAAGATCCATAAGGGGCATGCTTGGAATAACAATCGGAGACCATAATATAAATAATTTAAGGTATGCTGATGATACAGTCTTAAACGCTAAGAGTGAAAATGAGTTACAGGAAATGTTGGACATTGTAGTGAAAAATAAGCAAAAACAAAGGACTCAGCCTTAATAGCAAAAAGACAGAAGTAATGATAGCAACAAAGAAAAAGTCATCACCGCAGTGCACAATAAAGACAAGTGGAACAATATTAAAACAGGTAAATGAATTTAAATATCTGGGAATATTGTTAACCTCAGATGGTAGATGTACAATAGAGGTGAGATGCAGAATGGCTCAGGCAAAAGCAGCTTTCCAGAAAATGAGGAAGATACTATGCAATCCATTTTTGACAATAGAAACAAGAAAAAGAGTTCTTAAATGTTATGTAGAGCCAGTCTTAACATATGGATGTGAATCAAGGACAATAGGACAACAGACAATAAAATCACTGGAGGCTGTAGAAATATAGTTTTACAGAAAAATGTTGAGAATACCATGAATAGCTAAGAAGAGTAATGAAAACATTCTGAAAGAGACCAAAGCAAAGAGAGAGCTAATTTCCAATATTAGGAAGAAATAATCATCATTTTTTGGCCATGTAATGAGAAAGGAACAGCTGGAATATATTATGACAACTGGGAAAGTTGAGGGACAAAGAGATACAGATGAAGAGATACAGGGAAGTAAAAAGAAAAGATACCAGATGGCTTGGCAGAAGGTCAACAACAGAAATTATAAATAGCTGTTGAGATCGAAAGTTGTGGAGAGATATGATTACCTACACCAGCAGGCATGATACTTGATGATGATTGTTGCTTATATTTAATGCATAATATAATTGTGTGATAACATTTGCTCTGTTCAATGTCTAGTGTAACAGTGAAACAAAATGTCCTAAGAGTCAGTGACTAGTATAATCATGGAACATGTTTTTAAACTCAATAAAAAAAAAAAAGTAAAGTACCCCCGTCACGCCAAGTCGCGTATAGGGAATATGGTGTTAGTGACCATAAATTTTACAGACCTTTGGCATTTGATTTTTGGGGGTAATGTGGTCGGTAATACGCCCGTGCTGCTTTACATTCCCATTTAAAAATCCAGTACCCATTAAAGGCTGGGTGAACCAGAACCCGTCGGTTGGGATCGAACCCTACCTCTTGTCCTTTGTAGTCTAGTTCACTAACCACTGAGCTATTGCGGCTCCTTTTAAATTCAATGCCTAGTATTAATAAACAACATTTCCTTCAACTAAATGTATATAAATGTATATATATTTGTTTATATTCGCTGTCTAGTAGCTCATCAACTGTAGGACAATATTCACTTACATTCACTGTCTAGTGTATAGCTCCTTATTTGTGGGTAAATATTTGTTTACTCTCACTGTCTAGTAGCTCATCAACTGTAGGACGAATTCACTTACATTCACTGTCTAGAATAGCTCCTCATTTATGGGTAAGTATTTGTTTACATTCACTGTCTAGTAAAAATATCAACTTTGGAACTATTTATTTATATTCAATGTTTAGCTCAAGACAATATTTTTTTCTTCTCCTTTTTCTATCTTTCAACTCCCAATGGAGCACAGGCCTTCTATGAACACTTTCCAAGTTATCCTGTTTGGTATCATTCTCTTAAGATTACTTCATGTCTTACTCATCTCATCTCTGTGTCCACCTGTCTTCTTGAAACGGAACAACATGTTCTTATATGCAATGTCTAGTATAGCTGTGTGACATTTCCTTAAATTCAATGTCTAGCTTAATTGTGAGACAATATTTGCTTATTTATATTCAATGTATGAATGTAATTGTGGAAAAATATTTGTTAATAGCAAATGGTTGGAATAACTTTGACACACCTTCTTACAGTTATTATCTGATATGACTGTAGAACACACAACAATATAATAATTGCTTAAATGAGACTCAGAAACAATCACAAGTAAAGCCATTATTATGACAATATTATGATTACTGTGTGTAAACGCGACATGAAGACTGAACATAAACCCTGCAGTATGAGAAGACAAAGCTGCAGACCGCAATCTCTGGAAACACACCCTAAAGGTTCACCTTAAATAAGAAGCGGACAGATTCATAGAGAAAGATAAGCTTTACTCATTTCCCAAACAAAGCACATCATATAAATGGGAATAAAGGCAACTCACAAAAACTGAAACTGATGATGCTTTGCAATTACTGTTTTAATGAATGTATCATATGCCAAAGAACAGAACATGAAAACTGTGGGGCAATATTTCTTCAATTCCACATAATAAATATAAAATATTATATATTATTCATTAAAAATAATATTATTGATTGTGGCACATCTGAGAAGTTATAATATTATTTTTTTTAACTTCTTTTATTTAGTGTGGTGGGGAGGAGAGATAATTGGCAAAAAGTTCACGTCTGACCTGTCACTAAACTAAAGCCTAGTGGTAACGTCACTTCTTCGGCTCCCCATATATTTTTGCAATCTTGTCACAATCATTTAATTTATTTTTCTGATTTTATGGACAAAAAAATAAAATAAGGAATTTTTTTAACGTATTTTTTAATTAACAAACACAAACACGTAACACAGTCAAATCGAGACGTGTAGTAACCTAGACTATGCTGCAAGTGCTAAAAGAAAAATATCAACATAAGTATAAAGACCGGCACTTTTGTTTGCCATCATCAACACAAACCGACAGACTGGGTATTTCAGTCAGTTTCACTTTGTCTTCGCCTTCCCTTCGGTTACTCGGGCAACAATAACAAGTTAAATGTAAATTCACTCAATTATCTATGATAAATCGTATGATTTCACACTATAGTAACAGGTTTATATTAAGGTATTTTGGAGGCACAATATTGAGTACCTTTTCGTTCAATTTACTCAAAGCACACCTGACAAATGTAGTGCATTAAAAAAAAAAAACTAATACATTTTTCGCATTCTTCGCCTCTGGTCGGTTTTCGGTACCTTCGGTTCTTCCTTGTGTATTACGTCATCTGTCTTTGTGTACATTTGTATTCGGGAATCATCTGATTCGCTAACTTCCTTTCATTTAATATTTATACATGTTGATTAACGACTATTTAATGCAGCTTGTTTGTTATATGTTCGTATTATTAACAATTTAGCAATATTTGAACTGTTTTCGTTGATTACAGCAAATGTATATATATATATATATATATATATATATATATATATATATATATATATATATATATATGTGTGTCCTGCTTTTAATCGATCTATCTATTGTCCTTTGAGCCGAAGACGGCACATACATAGGGTAGAACCACAATCTCAAAAACAGAAACCTTGCGTGCCAGCAGGGCACATATTGCAGAGATCACTGCTTCTAAAATATATGGCTCTGTTTCCATAATAATACTTTTTACAATGACAGCCTGTCAAGCCATCGATCAACCTCCTTAGTCGCCTCTTAGGACATGCTTGGAAGGTCACTGTGTCACTATTCTTTACTCATAATGAGGCACCGGTAACACACATGATTTTTAATCGTTCCTTCCTCATCTGCCTTTCAGCGTCGAGGGGAGATATAATTTGCGGTCTTTTGCTCTTTTGTTCGCCTTTGCTGCTGTTATGTTTCCTAGTGCTTCTAATATTCCATCGACCCATCTTTTTCGTGGTTGATCCTTGGGTCTGGTGTTCTCACAACGTTTGTTGAAGGCTCGTTGTGTTGTGGTCTTTTGATCTTTCTGCCTAGTCACGTGGCCAAACCATTTTATCTGTTGTTTCCTTATATATTCAATGGCGGGGGCTATTTCTAGCTTTTTTCCACAGTTCTTCATTCCTGATCTTATCTCTCAAACTGTTTCCTTTCATTCGTCTAACACATTTAACCTTAGTAGAGGTTATTTTTCTTATTGTTCTTGCATCTAGGGTCCAGGTCTGGCATTGGTAGCACAACGTTGGGATGAAGATTGTATTGTATAGTGCTCGTTTTGCCTCCAGAGTTATTTCCTTGTTGGACAATAGTGGTGATAATTGTCCAATGATTTGACAAGCTTCGTTGCATCTTGATTCTATGTTGTTTGAGAATTATCGTTTGTCACTAAACTTCCTAGGAATTTGAATTCCTCTACTTGTTTTAATTGTCTGCCTTCTATTGTTAGGTGTTGATGTTCTGTTTTGTTTTGGCGACATTCATGACTTCTATTTTGTTGATGTTGATTTTCATGTTATATTTTGTGCTTGAGCTGTTGATTTTGTTTAAGTGTTCTTGTAGGTCTTCTATTGTTTCATGTATTAGTGCCTGATCGTCTGCAAATAAAAGCTCAGTGATCTCCTCTGTCTCTAATGGGTAGGCTAGCTTGCATATAGAGTCCATGTATGTAATAAACAGTAGGGGGGATAGTACGCACCCATGTCTTACACCTGATCTAACTTCGAAGTGGTCTGTGTAGCCTGCTGCTGTTCTGGCCCTTCGGCTGCTGTTGATGTAGAGACTTTTAATTAGGTTGGTTGTTGTTGTTGACGGATTGCTACGAGTTGATGCGGGCAGGTTGCCCTTTGACTCATAAGATGTGACGGGTCGAAATGGCTTTCTTGACATTCTTTGCTCTTACTGGAGAGGTTGGAGTTCGTCTATCCCAGGCTATGCTGGGAAATTACTAGTCCAGCCCAGAGGTACTGCATAACTGGATCCTCTATATCAGTAACAGCCACCACTACATGGAACACGGCGATCCTAGCTTCTGTTAGCCAGTCTGTTTTGACGCAGACTGTTACCAGGGGAGACCACGAGGAGGTAGAACTGCTAGATCTTGGTCAGCTGATGGTGCGCCGACCCTGCTATTGCGACCGCAGGACGCAGGCGCTTCTGCTCCCCCAAATTACGTTGGTAAGATTGGCTTACTCCGCATGTTGTTAGTATCTCCCACAGTTGTTCTCTGTTAACTCTGTCGAATGCTTTTATTCCTGGTCAATGAAGGCTATGTATAAATTTTGATTGTGTTCTGTCGTTTTTTCTGCAAGATGTTTTAATGTGAAAGGAGCGTCAGTACATTCTGTTTTTTTTTCGGAACCCCATTTGAGAATCGCTTAACTGTAGTTCTGTTATTGGTCTCAGCCTTTTTTCCAAGATTTTGGCGTATAGTTTTCCTACATGGCTGAGAAGAGATATACCTCTATATTGATTGCAGTCTCTTTTGCTACCTTTCTTTTACCATATTGGTATGATGATTGCCTGTTGCCAGTCTTCTGTGTCTTGTTGTTGGTGCCATGCTGCATTAAATATTCTGTGCAGCCATGTCACTTATGTTTCTCCTGCTGCTGCTATTATTTCTATTGGTATGTCATCTATCCCCGGTGCTTTATTTCTTGGTGCATATTTGATTACTTCTTCAATTTCCTCTTTCGTGTTGTTGGGTTCAGTATTTGTGAGTTATAGCGTGGTTTTTGTTATCTTATTGGTAGTTGATATGTTTAACAGGTCTTCAAAATATTCTTTACATCTCTGTTGCATATGTTGGTTATTTGATATTGACTGTCCGTCTTTGTTATTTATGAGCTCAGTAGGATCATGGTTTTATTTTCTCGCTCTTGTAGCTTTTACTGCTTTGTAGAAATCTCTTGTGGCTGTCTTGAAGTCCCTGCTCATGTTTTGTCAGAATTATGTCCAATTCTTTTGCTTAGCTTCTTTGATCAACATTTTAACTCTTTTTTTTAACTAAGGCATATTTTTCTTGGTTCTTGTTCTCCCTCCAATTTTTAAACAGTTTCTTCTTTTCCTTAATTGCTTCTCTGATTGTTTCATTCTACCACAGGGTGCTCTTTTTCCCTTCTTTTGTTCTTAGCTTCGTTCCACAAATTGTTTTAGAGATGTTAGTTACTATTTCCTTAAATTGTTTCCACTCTTCTTCTACTGTGAATACTTCGCTTGGGAGTTTCTTGAACTCCTCTATTAGTTTTTCTTCTAGGGTTTTCCTTGATTCTTGATCTTTTAATTGTTTTATTTTTATTGTCTGTTCTTTTCGCTTCTTTTGTTTGTTTTCGTATATTCTCTTTATTTTTGGCGGCTGTCTCAGTGTAACCATAATCATCTTGTGGTCCGTGTCACTTGTAATATTAGGGATTGCTCTACTGTCGGTTACTCTTTTCTTGTTCTGTTTTCTTGTTAGTATAAAATCTATCTGGCTTCTTCGTTACTGAGAACAAATTAAACTAAACGACAGACTAAATATTTAGGAAATGCCTCATGGTATAACGGGAAAATACAAATTGAGATTGATAGCAGATGCTTCGAATCAAATCATACGATTTGAAAAGTGTCTCCAATATTATAGTACAAATATGTGAAGTCTAATACAAAGAGATCGCTATGACACACAATATGCCTTCCAATACTCTTCTATCAGGGAATCGGTTATGGTTATGGAAGGCCCCAGTATCACTACAAACGAATTAAAATCTATAATTGCTCAACCGACCTTGCCAGTGGAATCATCCAAATTAATATCTCACCATGATCTCCCATCATGCACTTGGTTACAACTGGCAAAATAAAAGGAAAAAGAGATCGCGGACGACAAAGAGAGAAAATACTGGAAAGCTTGGTATCATGGCATGGAAAACAGTCAACAACAGAACTGATACGATGCACTGTAGATAGAAGATTGTGGAGGGACATGATCGCCTACGCCAACCGGCAGGGTACATGATGATGATGATGATCTCCCAAACAAAAGAAAGGTACCTGCAGTCCCCATCATAGCAGTCTCAGCAAATGCCAAAAGACTTAAGGCGAAACCACACAGGAAGTGAACACAGCCATCTGATCCCCTTAATACAATATCATCATTCATCGTAAGCAATTGGGGGAAATCGGTGTTCGAACGCTCCAGAGATAATCTTACCTGTTCAATAAGATGTATCTACTTCCCTTACCGAGTGCGACACATGTCTGCTCAGGTTCGGGTTTATTTGAATGTGTTAAGAACAGGCGTGACAAATCATGAATATTAGAGCGGCGAAAAATCATAAATGGCAGAGCTGAGGAAACGTCCATGAGTAGAGTATGTTTATTATTAGCTAATAAAATCGATGTGGTGCATTACCTTTTGAACGCCCCTCGTATCTACACTCAACACCCTACGGGAGCAATCAGTTTGCATACGCTCCGATAAATGTTGGGACAGGCGGTGGAGCGGATATGGTGATGCCCCGACTGCAATGAAACTGAATCCAGTTAATATAATATAAAAGTGTTCATGAAGTAAAACGTTGGTCTCTTATCAAGACGTTCCGGAGTTCAAATTGTTCTCTTCCAATTCGTGATTTCTTTATGTCTCTACCCTCCCTCGATCTTTGATAGCGAGACCCGATGCCTAGCCCTCCTGGTATACGGCAGAAAAACTGAATGTCCCGAGTGTACTCCGCGCACGTTAAATAACCCTTAGCACGTAAGAATCGAAAAGAGTAGACTAAAATGGCCACCGTCTGAGTGAAAACAAATAAATTAGAAATCTACCCATGCCGAAGATTGATGTGCAAGGGCCGTGAAGTGCAGATATTTCGGTTTGTCGCTAACTAGCGACACAAGGCATCCACACCCATTTAAAAGTTGAACGCTAAGATGCAAGAAGACGAAAACTGATGCCAATGCCAAGTTTGAACATCAACAACGAAGACTGTTGTCAGTGCCAAGTTTGAACATCAACAAAGAAAACTGATGCCAATGCCAAGTTTGAACATCAACAACGAAGACTGTTGTCAGTGCCAAGTTTGAACATCATCAAAGAAAACTGATGCCAATGCCAAGTTTGAACATTAACAACGAAGACTGATGTCTGTGTCAAGTTTGAACATCAACAACGAAGACTGTTGTCAGTGCCAAGTTTGAACATCAACAAAGAAAACTGATGCCAATGCCAAGTTTGAACATCAACAACGAAGACTGTTGTCAGTGCCAAGTTTGAACATCAACAAAGAAAACTGATGTCTGTGCCAAGTTTGAACATTAACAACGAAGACTGATGTCTGTGCCAAGTTTGAACATTAACAACGAAGACTGATGTCTGTGTCAAGTTTGAACATCAACAACGAAGACTGATGTCTGTGTCAAGTTTGAACATCAACAAAGAAAACTGATGTCTGTGCCAAGTTTGAACATCAACAACGAAGACTGATGTCTGTGTCAAGTTTGAACATCAACAACGAAGAGTGATGTCTGTGTCAAGTTTGAACATCAACAAAGAAAACTGATGTCTGTGCCAAGTTTGAACATCAACAACGAAGACTGATGTCTGTGCCAAGTTTGAACATCAACAACGAAGACTGTTGTCTGTGCCAAGTTTGAACATCAACAACGAAGACTGTTGTCAATGCCAAGTTTGAACATCAACAAAGAAAACTGATGTCAGTGCCAAGTTTGAACATCAACAACGAAGACTGTTGTCAGTGCCAAGTTTGAACATCAACAACGAAGACTGATGTCTGTGCCAAGTTTGAACATCAACAACGAAGACTGATGTCTGTGCCAAGTTTGACCATCAACAACGAAGACTGATGTCTGTGCCAAGTTTGAACATCAACAAAGAAAACTGACGTCAGTGCCAAGTTTGAACAGCAACAACGAAGACTGTTTGTTGTCTGTGCCAAGTTTGAACATCAACAACGAAGACTGATGTCTGTGCCAAGTTTGAACATCAACAACGAAGACTGATGTCTGTGCCAAGTTTGAACATCAACAACGAAGACTGTTTGTTGTCTGTGCCAAGTTTGAACATCAACAACGAAGACTGATGTCTGTGCCAAGTTTGAACATCAACAACGAAGACTGTTGTCTGTGCCAAGTTTGAACATCAACAACGAAGACTGATGTCTGTGCCAAGTTTGAACATCAACAAACAAATAAAACTGCTATCAGTGCCAAGTTTGAACATCAACAAAAAAAAAACAAAAAAAAAACAAATTCGTTCTTACAAAAATGGGATACCAAAGAGAAATACTCAATGTAGCATATAGAGACAAAATCAGAAATGAAGATTATCGGAAAAGAGTTGAAGTATAGCCATAGTTTGATCCTATTAGGAGATGAATCATATAGTGGGAAAGATCGACCTAGAAGACGATGGGTTCATGAAATAGCAGACCACCACATTTAGCATCGCTTATTGTTGTTGTTGCGTTCGCCAGCTTTCAACTCTGACGAAGTCCTAAGGGACTAGGAACTGAATTTTGCGGGTTAATAAATTTTTCCATGGCAGCCGTGTGCACAGGGGTCCCTCGCTGCACAGGCAGATAACTTCGGAGGTATTCATGTTTTTTTTCTTCAGTCGATGAGTAACTGACGTTTCAAGCCGGGCCTCGCTGCTGAGACCAGGAGTGGTTGTCGCAGAGAGAAATCATAAATAAAAATCCCAACCGGTGTAGCCGAGATTTGAACTTACAACCTCTTTATCCCGAGGCCGGCGTCTTGCTTCGAGACCAACCAGTCCCCCGTGGACTTGGAATATGAGGAAACTGCAACAAGGAACACTTTTCATGCATAGCCTGCAATGGTTCCTGCCGCCTATCCACCAAATACCAGAAGTTCACGTACTCCCGAAAGTGATGATCGTCATATTTCTTTAAAAATGTAGAGCGCTTGATGATGTTAGGCCATCGTTGTTGACTCCAATTTCGAACATATAAACACACAGTTAGTCGTCAGTTATCTCCGTCGCACATCAAACAAAAGACCGCAAGATTAGCGTAACGCCGGTCCAGGGATTTACAATGAGCCATTACGATGACGTTGCCCACATAACAATGTCGGACGCACTGCAATGACGCTCCCTTTAGAATCCTGATTACTCTAGTGAATGTAGCCTACGACTAACAGAACACGGTGCAAATTCCCTAAAGAGATAAAACTTCGGCTGACGAAGCATTTCGCATCGCTTATAAGAGACAGTTTCAACATTTTTAAGCTTACCACCAAAACCATCAATCACTGAGTGATGTCTCTACATCGCAGGTTGGCTACTATGGAGCGCCATTCCGCTCTGTCTCTTGCTTTGAAAGTGCAGGTTGTCATAGGCTGACCTGTCCATCTTTTGATGTTACTCGTCCATATTAATCTTGGTCTGCCTCTTTCACCTTGTATTATCCCTTCCAAGATTACTTTTATTTGGCTATTGTGCCTTTTAACATGTCCAAAAAATCTAGTTTGTCTTGTTTGAATTGTGTTTAATAGTTTCTTTTTCATTTTTAGCTGTCGTAAGACTTCATCGTTTTTTTTTTCACTTTCCATCCAATTCTTCCTATTCTTCTATAAATCCACATTTCAAAGGTGTCAATATTCTATTTTGTTTTCTTGTCTAATGTCCATGCTTCTGCACCATGCAGGAATGTTGAAAAGATATAATATTTTGCTATTCTTAGTTTTAGCCCTGGTGTTATTTATTTGATGTTAGTATATTTTGCATAGAAAAAGAGTTTTTAAATCTTACGTAGAGCCAGTTTTAACATATGGATGCGAATCATGGACAATAGGACAATAGACAAGAAAATCACTAGAGTCTGTAGAAATGTGGTTTTACAGAAGAATGTTGAGAGTACCATGGACAGCTAAGACGAGTAATGAAGATGTTCTGAGAGAGGTCAAAGCTAAAAGAGAGCTAGTTTCCAATATTAGGAAGAAACAATCATCATTTTTTGGCCATGTAATGAGAAGGAACAACTGGAATATATTTTAACAACTGGAAAAATTGAGGGACGAAGAGATAGAGTGAAGCAAAGAGAAAAAATACCAGACAGCTTAAGAGAATGGCTTGGCAGAAGGTCAACAACAGAAATGATAAAGAACCGTCGAGATCAAAAGTTGTGGAGAGACATGATCATCTACGTCAGTAGGCCCGGTACTTGATGATGATATTTTGCATGGCATTAAAATTACTTTTTGTCATACCTATTCTTTTGTTTATTTCAGTTTTACATTTTCCATCGCTGGTTATAGTATGACCAAGGTAGTCGTAGCTCTGAACTGTCTCCATGTCTATTCCTTCAACTTTGATATTTACTTGTAGGTTTTGAGTATTATCTTTGTTCATGATCATCGTTTAAAATTTTTCATCGAAGGTTGACTCCCATTGAGCGTCATTCATCTCTGTCTCTTGTTTTGATAGTGCAGGTCGTCATAGGCTAACTTGTCCATCTTTTGATGTTACTCGACCATGTTAGTTTTGGTCTGCCTCTTTTACCTTGTATTTTCTCTTCCAAGATCGACAACTACTGTGTCTTTTAACATGACCCAAAAATGTCATTTGCCTTGTTTGAATTGTGTTTAGTAGTACTTATTACATAAATAATAATACTATTTTAGCTGTTAAAACTTCATGATGCATGTACATGAATAAAGTATAGCCACAGGAAGGTCGAATCTATATTTCATTGATTACAGTTTTTTTTTTTTTTTTATTATCAATGTTATTGTACTTAGTTTCCCTTGTTTGCATTAAGCGTTACTTATTTGTCATTTTGACGTGTTGTTAACTTTCATTATTATTCATTATGCCACATCATCCTAATACAATTATTTTAACATATATTAAATACATAGATTAGAACAATGTTATTTAATAACAGTGCACACTTCAATGGTAAATAAATATTTATTACATTTGAAATTATTTTACTCTTACATTGGCTACAATTGTGTGCATTATCTGCTGATGTCTGGTATCCACTCTCGTGACAGTCACAACTTCCGGTGTGTGTCGTCCGCTGTAATTACCTTCAGACGCTGCCGGCCGTTGAGAACTAAACTGTCTGGTTTTTAGAAAGGCAAAGAAAGTGCTAAACATGTCCACAAAGAAGGATGGAATTCAGCAGCTGTTGGTTGCCGAAAAGAAAGCAACAGAGCTAATTGCTGAAGCGAGAAAACGTAAGTGTCAGCGTAAATTATTGTTGCCTGCCTATCCAATTCCAATAAACTCAAACTCAATTAGTTGCAATTTAAATGTATTTCAAAAGTAAATTTACCAATAATTGTCTACTTTTTAAATAACTTGACGACTAAAGACAAAGACAACTTTTAATTTTAATTTTTTTAAAATTAAATTTAATTTGACAGTCAAGTTTAGACCTCTGTCGTACTCAGTACATAGTATAGTATAGATAGTAAATTAAGTAAATATGATATTAAGTATGAGTATGAGGCGCAGTTGAACGTCACATTTCAATTTCATTACATTATTACATTTTAAAATCATTTATAAAATAAATTCAGAAGTCATGAGAAGTTGTAGTTAATTAAATTATATTTGTAACCATCATAACAATATTATTATGTTCATTACTTTCGTCTTCGATGAGAAAATGAGCTGGTGGAGCAAAATGAACTTAATTGAATTCAACTTCATTTATAATTTATACTGAATAACGAATTTCCTTTAGGATTCAGTGAAGGTCATTTTACTAAAACATAATTTTCAATAAAATAGTTTAATAATAATACTTTTTATTATACAACACACAACAGAATAAGTTAATAAGAATCTTCTACAGAACAGTTTAATTAAATTTAGGTGACAATTAGTGTAAAAATATAATAATCAGTGAAACAGAAAAGTATTCAAAATCGTATTGAAACAAAAATAGTAGGTAAAAAGCAGTAAGTTATATATATTTTAAATTTATTTTTGATAGTTTGAGTATCTTTGGTGTAAAGGAAACACACCATTTTTCAGTTACCATTAACTTTTTCCGAACCACTAACCAACACATTGGCTCCACTTATGAAGGTACTACAGGACCAAAACCGACATATCGGCTTGGGCTGAGTATTGTTGAATATTTTAAAGTAAAGTAACGATTTTGTATAAATATTCACCAATACTTGTACTCGATATCTTGCTTCATAATTACATGCTTCAATTATCATTATTAATATGTCTTTTTTTTGGAGATAGATTGGTTGAATTTTCTATTTAAATGTGTGTTTTTTTCTGATAAATAGTGGCCACACCCACCACTATATAGTACTACTATTTCTTGTCCCTAATTTCATTATTTGTGAACATGCATCAAGTAAAATGTATTTTGATGAATTTTGGATTAATTTTTGTAAAATTTTGAGAAGAATAGATCACTTCTAGTCAGGGAAAATAGAGGTACATGAAATATATTTTGAATTGAAAATTATCTGCCTTTGAATATTTTTATACTATTTATGGAGGCAAAGGCGCGCCTACCAGCACCAGAGCTGGAAGTTGTCAGCAACCCACAGCTGATGGCTTGCGCCAGGATCGGTGAACCAAAACCATCCAGACCCTGCTCCACCTCTCCGTGGTGCCTCCAGTAACAGACTAACCTGTCTAGTCTGGCCAAGCGTGCAGGGATCGAAGAGGGAAGACAACACGGTACTCAAAAATGTCGTGCTGAAGCCGGATGTGTTGGGCCGAAAAGCGCAAATATAACAGTTAAACTGCAAACCACAACACAATGCAGACACATCCACTATGTCCTTGTAAGGGCGGATGATGAAGAGGAATATTCTAGTCTACTACGATACTCTAGAATACTTTAGTCATCGGACGAACACAACCAGCTAACCATACTATTTATAATAATATATTTTTTCCTTCAGATATCATCAATAAATTGCTATACGACTACCTGTGTGTTTATATGTTCAGTTGGTGTCAAGAACAATGTCCTAACATCATCAAGCGCTATACATTTTTTTGTTCTCAATATGACGATCATCATTTTCGGGAGGACGTGAACTTCCATGGTATATGGTGGATAGGCGGCAGGAACCATTGAAGGCTATGTCTGAAGGGTGTTCCTGGTTGCAGTTTCCTCATATTCCACGTCCAGCTTGTTGCAGGAGCTACTGAGTTAAGTGCTCTGTGCACACTGTGAGCTGTGTGATTCATCCATTTTGATCATGTTTCGATGTCTCAATTGTTTACGATGAAGGATGATATCGTATGACAGGGAACAGTTGACTGTGTTCACTTTCTGCGCGGTTCCGCCTTATGTCTTTTGGCATGTGCTGAGACTGCTACGATGGGGACTACAGTTACCTTTCTTTGTTTGGGAGATGAGTTAGTAATTCAGATGATTCCATTGGCACGGGCGGTTGAGCAATTATGGATTTTGATTCGTTTGCAGTGATACCGAGGCCTTCCATAACCAATAACAAAATTGCTATTTTCATTTTCTGCAACCATTTTCCTTTCTGGTGATGTAGAACATGTACCACAAGGAAAATGAAAACAGCAATCTGTTGATGATATCTGAAGGAGAAAAATATATTATTTATAAAAATATTCAAAGGCAGATCATTTTAAATTTAAAATATCATATTTCACGTACATCTATTTTTTCCTGACTAGATGCATGTTGCTCCCCATTCTTCTAGAAATTGTACACAAACTAATCCAAAGTTTTTCAAAATACACTTTACTTGATGTATTTATGTCCACAAATAATGAAATTATGCACAAGAAATAGTAGACTATTAAGTAGAAGTGGGTGTAACCACTATTTGTCAGAAATAAACACATATTTACATCAAAATTTCAACCATCATATCTACATAACAAAGAAAATACCATGTGGTCAACGAAAGGAAGTAATTATGAAGTTTAATTTATTACCTTCTTCTTTTTCGTCTACCTTTCAGTTCCCTTTGGAGCATAGGTCTTCAACAAACACTTTCCAAGCTGTTCAGTTTCTTGCCATTCTTTTAAGATCATTCCATGTCTCCCCCATCATCTTCATCTCTGCTTACATCTGTCTTCTCCAAGAATTTCTTGGTCTTCCTCTTTGTCTTTTTCTCTCAGGATTCCAAAAAAGGGCCTGTTGTGTAATACTCTGTTAGCTTCTGCAGTGTTTGTCCTATCCAGAGCCATCGTCTTCAGTGTATCTCTTTATCCACTGGTATTTGACTGGTACATTTCCATAATTCTATGTTAGTGATTTTGTCTTGCCATTTCCATCCTTTTATTCTGCGTAAGCATCCATTAATGAAAGTCTGTATCTTCATGATTGTCATTTTTGTTTCTCCATGTTTCACAGCCATTATAATAAGACTGACTTAATTTACTACCACTGAAAGTAAAATGATATCAGAAATATTGTTTTCATGTAAATGTTTTAATTGTTATTATGTTGCTTATTGAAAATGTATTTATACATATTTATAATTGTAATCAAGGCAAGATGCAAAAGTTAAAATCTGCAAAGAAAGACGCTGATACTGAAATCAATAAGGTGAAGACAGAAAGAGAGGCAAAATTCAAAACTTTTGAACAAGAGGTTAGACTAATATCTACCTAATTGTTTACATTTTATCACCCAGTAACTGCTGTCAATATTCATTCAATTTTGAGTGTTCATGAAAACTTAAGTTTTATTTTTTATGTAGCTGAAATGAAGTGAATTATAGTATACTCATTAGGTCTATCTATCTATCTATCTATTGACCTTTTGAGCCGTAGCCGGCGTATAGGGCGTAGACCAAGATACACCTTCTCATATCTGAATTTTTGTTCTAGCAGTTTTCAATTCTTTTAAAGATATTTTATCAAATCTCATCATTTGTCTCTGTCCTGTGCAAGCAACTCTATCTCATTGAGGGAGCCGATTCCTGCTGCTCTTGCCTCTCTCATCAATGTTCTTCTCAGTGTCTCTCTGGGTCTTCCACTTTTCCTCTTACCTATTGTTTCCCACATGAGGGCTTGCTTTGCTATTTGGTTATTATCTCTTCTCATCACATGTCCAACATATGACCATCGTCTTTTCTTTATTACTGAAGATATTAGTGGTTGATTGGCAATTTCTCTAATTTCCTCATTTGTTTTGAATTCGTTCCACGCTATACCAAATATTTTCCTTAGACATTTATTTTCAAATGTGTTCAACTTTGTTTCTGTCTCTTGTTATTTTCCACCTTTCACATGCATACGTAAGGGTTGATAATACATTTCATATGAATAGTCTAAGTTTAATTAGGTCTAGTAAATACTTAATAGAAAGCTTTGTGAAGGGGGTAGATTTAAAAGGCAGACAAAGTTAACAATGATATGTATTAACAAGGATCTCAACATCACTAAATCATGTACTTGTATATCAGTGAGAAACAGAGTAAAAAGTGGAAGGAATATTTAACACATTCATGATCAAATCATATTATAGGTGAGGTGAAATGTCTTCTGAATGATTCACAATTGGTGATTAAACTGTGAAGTCATAGTATGAAACATTTGTGATGGAGATTAAGTTCTTTTAAGTGTACTGACTGCAGATTTTCATCCTCGCTTTTTCATTACATTATTTTTATTTACTGTATTTAATGCCAAATAATTAACTCTATCTTACTTGTTGCAATGATGATTGGTCATAATTTATGATTAACCAATGATGAACTCCATAGAAAACAGACTAAATTGTTTTCATGTTTGTGTGTCAACTTCTAATCATTTTCTTTGGAATATATCTTCTCTGGATTTGTAAAACAAAAGTGAAGTCATTTCATGATGTGTACGCTTAAAAAGACCCCAAAATGTTCATTCAGAAATTATTTTCTATCATTTCAAGTAAAATTTTTATTTTTCATACACTCTTGCTATTATCATTTACTTAGTCAGCAAATGTGAAAATCATAAAGCTTTATTAACCGTAGACTATTGTTCAAGAAGTAAGCATTATATGTAGTTAGTTCTGTCCATGAAACTCTTGTTGCTTAAACCTCCAATTCTTGTCTTTCTCCTGCATATTGTTTTAGACTTATCATTTCTTTCACTCCATCTGCTATCTATTTCAACCAACATTTTCTCAGACTCAGTTTAGGATGTAATATATCTGTGCGTTTTCTTCATAGTGTTTTTTTTTAAATATAGTAATCTCTTATGTTGTTTATGGTGTAATAATTATATGAATATACCCTTTACTGATCACTTACCAAAATGAAATAAATTTAAACTTTTGTGTTCTATGTTTTGTTAGGTGGCAGTAAACTAACTCCTTGTAACTTACTTTGTGGTCATCCTTCATATGATTGTTCAGACAATTATTGTTATTTTTGGCATTTGCCAAGGTGATTACTGCTTTGTCTTGTCTGCCAAAAATAGGTGTAGAATGGTCATAAATTGTGTAGTGTGGCCTGCTTTATCTTCTTCTTCTACCTTTCAGCTCCCTGTGGAGCATAGATCTTCAACAAACACTTTCCAAGTCGTTCTGTTTCTTGCCATTCTTTTAAGATCATTCCATGTCTTCCCCATCATCTTCATCTCTGTTTCTATCTGTCTTCTCCAAGAATTCCTTGGTCTTCCTCTTTGTCTTTTCTCCTGGGGATTCCAAAAAAAGGCCCTGCTTTATACTGAAGATCAAATGTCAAGACAAGATAATAGATACTGTCATTTTTGACAAAGCTGATCAGCTTGTTACAGTTCCCATGCCAACCTACTGGCTGTCAAATGGCAAGTTGTAGAAAGGTAAACTCCTACATTGTGTACAAAAGATATGCTCAAGAGTTGCAATATTGTGCCTTTTCATTCAAAACATCTGACAATAGCACATCCTTGTTTAAGTACTGGGTTTACCTTTGATCTCTAGTGGTATAACCAGACAGGTTATTCTATTTCACTATGGAAAGTGGAGCAGAGCTTTGATCAGCTCTAAGTCAGATGTAGCTCATTCTTTTATCTTCACTTCCACATTGCTATCAATCTATTGACCTTTCGAGCCATGGCTGGCCCATAGGGCATAGACCCAGATACTCACTCTTTTTCTAAATTTTCCTCTTTTTAGCAGTCTCAATCCTTGCAAAGATCTTTTATCAAATCCCGCCATTTGTCTCTGTTTTGTGCAAGCATCTCGATTTCCTTGAGGGAGTTGATTCCTGTTGCCTTTGCTTCTCTGATCAATGTTCTTCTCAGTGTGTCTCTGGGTCGGCCTCTTTTCCTCCTACCTGTTGTTTCTGACATGAGGGCTTGCTTTGTTATTCGGTTATTATTTCTCTTCTCACCATATGTTTCCACACTTATTTGCCAAATAATAATAGCCTTTTTTGTCTTTCATTGCACACTACTATATAAATATGAGTCCATAATCCTATACAAAAATGACTCAATTTTTTCATAAACTGTGCATGTATGCCAACACTTCATTTTTCTTGATCTCTCTGCAGCAACTTGGAAAGAAGAGCACCAATGAGTCTCAGATTCAAGTCCAGACTAATCAGAAATTGAAAGAGCAAGAAGTCATGATGAAAAACAACAGAGGCAAGACCATGAAGGCTATTCAGGAAGTTCTCTTCTCAATAGATGTACAACTACATGAGAATGTTCAATTCTAGATAATCTGTGTAATCTTGACTTACTTGCATCTATTCTCTGTTTAGTTTTCTTATTTGAAAAATCATCTTGAATTATACAGTTTTCTTAAGTAAAGTATTTTGTCTCATAATTGCCCAGACAGCAGCCAGAAGACCAGTTGACCTTATAATTTTATAAATTTCACCAAATTTCAAGAAATTAGTTTTTTCCCCAGTTTTTTATTTTAATTTTCTCATGGTGGGGGAAATCTCTTTGGCCATTGGTGAGACATCAAAGAAACCTTTGTGACAGGTGATAAACAACGAACAATGGTTTGAGGGAACCAAACTTAAGGGATAAACTGATGCCAGATGGCTACTGTGTGAATAGTAAGTGGGGTGTGGGGGTGTGTGTGTGCGTGTGTCAGTCATGTAGTTGGATTTTAGGCCAAAAATGGCTTATAAGCCAGGAAATGTTCACTGCATCTGATCTCTGTGTGTCGTCTTGGGTAAACACTCAGCTATGTAGCAAAAATTCGAATTGATAGTACTATTTTTAGAACTCAAATGTAACATTTAAGTGGTGGTAATTTTTACTACAGTATTGTGAAAACGTGAACATGGGAATTGTAATCTAAGGTTAAGCCAACTCATATCACAATAAGAAAGACCAATTATATTTGTTACATATGTAATTATAGCCTCAGTTGAAATTTATTGAGTACTGCACACTGAAGTTTTCTCTTATTATTATATCTATCTATCATATAGGGTAGAAATTTTAGCCTCCTTTACTCTTTATGCCTGATGATATTTGTTATCAATTGTCAGACTTTGCACAGTATCCACCTCTTATTACTGACCGTTAAAACATTTAAAAGCTACATTCTCCTACTCATATTTTTATTATTAAAAGATAAACCAGAAATATACTATGCTTCTTTACAAAGAAGTTGTACTGTAACTGTAATGCATTTGTTTTTAATTTAGTTGTTTATACAAAGAGTCATTAACATGTTGTCGTATATTTATATATATTTTGTTGTATTTATTCAGTGAATGTGAAGTTTTACAAAGGCTTCATTAGGGTAATTAATAACACAAATGAGAATGGTAGATACAATGAAAATGCTGAAAACATTATGTACATTTATGAGGTTGAACAGGTCCTGCCTCATCAAGAAGTAGAAATAGAGAATCACCACCAACATGAACTTGAAATAAGTTATTTAAACCATAAACAATTAATGTAAGGCTGTACATAAACTACTTTAACTGGTACAATTTGATTGGTTCACTAGGCAATTGGCAGGACCTATAACATTTCAAGTTACAAAACCTTTATTGCTGTGAATTTTCTTCCAGTCTAAAGATGAAGTTTAAGTGTAAAAAAATACAAACCAAATTTTCTACTATCTGCAACAACTTTTTGCAGTTATAATTGTGTTGTGTATGTATTATTACAATTATTATTGTGCTGTGATTGCATCTTACCGTGATGATCTTTTTACAAAACTTTATAACTGGAAAACTGATATTTGATTTATTATTTTGCATAATGCGATTAGTTGCAAGTAATATCACAAACTTGCTTTTAAGTTACTGATATAAATAAATAATAAAACTTATGGCCCAGAGCAGTGTACTTGAAAGACAGGAATTTATGCTAAGAATAAAATATTGCACTATTGTACAAAAATGAACTAATTACATGTGTATTTGTCCTGTTATTTTACTATTTGAAAACAGGAGATGTAGTTTTTCCTACATTCCCAATATTTTACTATTTGAAAACAAAAGATGTGACAATTCCTACATTCCCAATATTTTACTATTTGAAAACAAGAGATGTGACAATTCCTACATTCCCAATATTTTACTATTTGAAAACAAGAGATGTGACAATTCCTGCATTCCCAATATTTTACTACTTGGAAAAAAAAAGTGTATTTCTGACATTCCCAACATTTTACTACTTGAAAACAAGAGATGTGACAATTCCTACATTCCCAATATTTTACTACTTGAAAACAAGAGATGTGACAATTCCTACATTCCCAATATTTTACTATTTGAAAACAAGAGATGTGACAATTCCTACTTTCCCAATATTTTACTACTTGAAAACAAGAGATATGACAATTCCTACATTCCCAATATTTTACTACTTGAAAACAAGAGATGTGACAATTCCTACATTCCCAATATTTTATTATTTGAAAACAAGAGATGTGACAATTCCTACATTCCCAATATTTTACTACTTGAAAACAAGAGATGTGGCATTTCTGACATTCCCAATATTTTATTATTTGAAAACAAGAGATGTGACAATTCCTACATTCCCAATATTTTACTACTTGAAAGCAAGAGATGTGGCATTTCTGACATTCCCAATATTTTATTTTTTGAAAACAAAACAAGAGATGTGATATTTCTTACATTCCAAATATTTTACTACTTGAAAACAAGAGATGCAGTATTTCCTACATTCAAACTGTACTTAGTGAAATCTGTAAATAAAATTGGAATTACATTTTTAACTACATTTTTATTGCCTTGAAATAATGACTTGCCCACACCATTGTTATATTTAATGATGCACAATGTAAATTAAATGTACTAATTAATCCAAAAGAACATTAAGAGCAAAACAGGAAGACACTCGTATAATTTTTTTTTTAGAATGCAAGTAAAATTCAGTAACTTTTAAAAATATTATATCATTTATGTTATAATTATTTTACTATAACTGTGAAAGAAAAGTAAAGATCCATTTCTTTCTGGTTAAGACAACTGAAAATAAAATAAACAACACTGTTAGTTAGAGGCTTGGACATTTTTGTCAGAGAATATATCTTAAATGGTAAAACATTTGTTTAACTTGAACAACTTAAAAGTGAAACTGATTTGTGTATAATTAATTTATATCATCAATGATTTTATAATATAATCCAGACATTTAGCCTCTGATAAAATGGTGCTTCTTATCAGGATCAATCTGATAATATTCCTGCAGTGGGGAAAAATGGTAGTTAATATTTGTGTATCTTTGTTATTCTCTTTTTCACCAATAATTTGTTCTAGTAAAAATATATTTGTTACTTGCTCCTTTTGCCATGAAGATTGCCTTGGCTATTTTTGCCAGTAATTTACACATAATCCTTTTTTTTTTTAAAGCAATGTACCAAAAAAAAACAAAAAGAAAGTTTACTGAGCTAGTCCCTCAGAATAATTTACATTTGTTTTTTTTTAATTACATTAAAATTTTTAAATACAAAGTTTATAATTATATATTTTTGCAAATTTGTAATTAAATAATTTACACAAAAGCATCTTGAAGAAGATCCTGCACAGAAGAATCAAATCAAACAGCCTTTTTACAAATGATATGATCTTGGGTATTACCACTTGACCAGGCTATCATACTCTGCCATTGTACTAGTCACAGAAGAATTTAAAACCACCTACAGCCCATATTAACCTAGATTACTACTACATCATAAAAATTACTGCTTCAAAACACATTCTTTGTTGAACTGTAAAGTTTGAACATTTTTTTTTTTAATTGTTTATGCCGGTGACTCCTGATTAGCCATCATGTTAAGGTTTTTTCATTTCTTCAAATACACAGTGAAGCCATGGTTATCTATTATTATTTTAGTAAAAATTAATATAGAAAGAGCAAAATAAATTCTTGTGGGCTGTCGGCAAGACAACAATTGAACCTTTGAAGACAGAATAGGCAAAAAACAACTGGAAGATACAAGCTCTGGACCAATAATTTTACATGGAGAAGCGGGGAGAAAAAAAAAGTGCTGTGCAATTGCAGGTCCTCATGCTTGTAAATGATTAAAATCACAATAATCATGGCTCTTGAAGGTTAATGCAATGATTTGTAGCAACAATTTAATTATCTCTCCATATTACAGGGGGTATAACATGATTTTAAATTGATAGTAGTAATCTAGGGTATCACTAGTCCATGTGACCGCACTTTAGCAGATGTCTCATTGGTGGCCTGGCAATTATGACAGCAAAACACAATTAGCAAGACTGCCTCCTAGCATACAGAGTTGAGATAGGCCTTATAGTATAAACCGAAACTCTGAAATGGCAGAGGTCTTCTTCAGACAGTCATTAATTTTAATCCAAGTTTTTGATAGTTGCAGAAGAATATAATACTTCATTATTTTGTCTTTTCAGGTGATATCATTGATTAATTTATGAACATGTTCTAAATTCCAACCTTAAGACTACCAAGACTGTGTAATCTGACAGGCTATTGTTGATTCTGAATTTCTCCAGCTGGAGGAGATAGATAAAACATCTGAAATCTCAACAAAAGTGAATACAAACCATATGTTATTTATATTTTATCTTTGCATGTTTCTCCACTGCTGTGTACAACATAATAGTCAAGATTTATCTCAGAGCTATATTTATGTATTTAATATTAATGAATATATATTTTAAATAAACATTGCAAATATAATTCATCTGTTTATGTTCCTTTATATATAACAAGTTGCATGTTTTTATACTCCAATCATGTCATTAAGAGTTAGGTTAGCATCATTACTAGAGAATCTGAAGACAGTTTTATGAAATAAATGGATTATTACTTTGACCATTTCAATAAAATCTGTCATTAACCTTTCATCCTTAAGAATTGGGGCAGAGGATAAAATCTGCTAATTAGCAACATGCTGATTACAAAATTGTTCATTTTTTTGTTCATGTTTCGTGTGACTTAGACCTGATATCTATTGCCATGATGGAGAAAGGATTAACACCATGAGACTAGTTAGATACATGCTCAATATTCATGTTTTCATGCATGACCTATTTTCCCCTACACTGCATTATGGGTTTTATGCTGTCTTCCACTGTCTTCTCTTTCTTCTTCTAATGCAATACCAAATGATTAGTCCTTCAATATCCACTCTTTAAAGAATGTTAAGCTAAACAAGAAACAACATATGTCCCTGGAAAATAGAAAGCATATGAACTCACAAAAGCAGGTGGGAACGGTCAACTCCAGAACCACAAAGAAATAAAGACAATTCTGAAACAAGCTAGGAAAACGGAATGAAGAGATATGGAAAATAAAATCCAGAACATGACAGCTTAAACAAATTCCGTAGACATGAACAGACCAAGATATTCAGACTCAAAACAGGTCGCTGTGGCCTCAGAGCACACCTACACAAGATATGACTCAGTGACTTTGCAACATGTGGCTGTGGAGCATCCAGACAAACTCTAGAGCATATACTACAGGTCTACGGCACTCTTAATACCCTAAGAACACAAATATGGTCCACAGAAACAACCCTGTGTGACAAACTATGGGGAACTGATGAAGACCTCAAACATACCGTCTTGTTCATGACTCAAGGTGATCTAAACATCTAAATGCATAGCAGTAGCTGATTGCTGAAGAAGAAGATATTAAATGGGGATAGATGTGTTGTGGCACTAATTTACAGGATACAACATATCTTATCTTTGGAAGGGCCTTCCCGCTTCAATCCACAACTTGCTTGACCTGACTAGTTAGTCCAGTCAATTAAGAGGCACCACAGGGAGGTGGAGCATGGTCTGGATCAGCTCTGTTGTTCACCAATTTTTAACATATGCAATCAACTGTGAATTGCTGTCCACTCTCAGCCTACGTGATGAAAACCTGGTTTTTACAAGTTGGAAGTTGATTTCCTCTTTCCAAAGGGTTATCTTCCCTCTCCAATCTCTCTATTCACTTGACCAGACTAGACAGGTCAGTCTGTGGAGGCACCATGAAGAGGTGGATTAGGGTCAAGATGGTTCTGGTTCACTGATCCAGGCACAAGACATCAGCTGTGGGTCACTGACAGCTTCCAGTCAGTCTGTTTCTGGAGGCACCATGAAGAGGTGGAGTCGGGTCCAGATGGTTCTGGTTCACTGATCCAGGCACAAGTCATCAGCTTTGGGTCACTGGCAGCTTCCAGTCAGTCTGTTTCTGGAGGCACCATGAAGAGGTGGAGTCAGGTCCAGATGGTTCTGGTTCACTGATCCAGGCACAAGTCATCAGCTTTGGGTTACTGACAGCTTCCAGTCAATCTGTTTCTGGAGGCACCATGAAGAGGTGGAGTCGGGTCCAGATGGTTCTGGTTCACCGATCCAGGCACAAGACATCAACTGTGGGTCACTGACAGCTTCCAGTCAGTCTGTTTCTGGAGGCACCATGAAGAGGTGGAGTCGGGTCCAGATGGTTCTGGTTCACTGATCCAGGCACAAGACATCAGCTGTGGGTCACTGACAGCTTCCAGTCAGTCTGTTTCTGGAGGCACCATGAAGAGGTGGAGTCGGGTCCAGATGGTTCTGGTTCACTGATCCAGGCACAAGTCATCAGCTTTGGGTCACTGACAGCTTCCAGCCAATCTGTTTCTGGAGGCACCATGAAGAGGTGGAGTCAGGTCCAGATGGTTCTGGTTCACTGATCCAGGCACAAGTCATCAGCTTTGGGTCACTGACAGCTTCCAGCTGTTGGAAGTTTCACCAGGACGTTGATTTAAAGTACAAGTTTTCCTTCTTGTTTATTTGATGCCCATCACTTTGAGGTTACCTTGCCCATGTTATTAGTCTAGGCATGTCTCCACAGCTCTTCCATCTCCTGATAGTAACTACTAGACAGTAGTTGTCTTTTTTCTATTGTTTCCGTCCCTTATTTTCTTTAAAATAATCACATATAATCTAGTAGTTCACAATTACAAGAAACAAAAATTTATGATAAAAGCTACGTTAAAAGAAACACAAATTTAAAACACACAAAAAAAATAAAAGGACTCACTGGAATAGAAGTCATTTAATACTTTAAGACAATTGAGTATATTATGTTTTTTTTATATTTAATTAAGAACATTTTATAGAGAATAGCATGAAAGACATTTATTTCAGAAAAAAAAGATTACACATTTTCAAGTACAATGCTTTTACAAATTATATAATTAAATACATTTTAAATTATTACGAAAATATAACATTGCAATTATTTGCAACATATACTTGACATAATGAATGGATGAAGGTGATAAGAAGAAAAGTCTCTGGCTTGGTTTTCTTCATATTTTGTAGCCTAGTATGGTAAAGTTCTTCACTCTTAGACAACTGCAGGAAAAATGTCGGGAACAAAATATGCCGCTCTATATTGCCTTTGTGGATCTCACAAAGGCATTCGACACAGTAAACAGAGATGGTCTCTACAAGGTGTTAGAAGGCATAGGCTGCCCTCCTAAATTACTTAGGCTGATAATTTACTTCCATGAAGACATGAATGGCAAAGTCCATTTTGATGGGAGTCCATCAGAGAATTTCAAAGTCAACAAAGGAGTGAAACAGGGATGTGTCCTCGCCCCCACCCTTTTTGGTATATTTTTTGCTGCCCTCCTAAATTACACAGGAGATATTTACATTCGCACTAGACCAGATGGCTCACTGTTCAACCTAGCACGACTAAGAGCAAAAACCAAAACAAATGTTGCCCTACTTAAAGAATTTTTATTTGCTGACGATGCAGCCCTAGTCGCTCATAGTGAGGCCACCCTACAGTCGCTGATCAACAACCTGGATAAAGCATGCGACCTTTTTTCACTGTCAATTAATGTTCAGAAGACAGTAATACTAAATCAAGGTGACTTCAAACCTATATCTATTACTCTAAAAGACTGCCCACTAGAATCAGTACAGAAATTTACATATCTTGGATCCACAGTTACGCAAACCATCTCTCTTGATGAAGAAATAAACTGTCGAATTGGTAAGGCAGCTACGACCTTCGGCAAACTCACAAAAAGGGCATGGAACAACACGAAACTAACTCAAAAGACTAAACTCTTAATATATCAAACTTGTGTGCTTAGCACACTACTATATGGATCCGAAACCTGGACAACATACTCAAACCAGGAAAAAAGACTAAATGTCTTCCACATGCGATGTCTCCGCAAAATAATGCACATCAAATGGCAGGACAAAATAACCAACTTAACTGTCCTGCAACGTGCTAAGACCCTAACAATCATGTCGATGCTCAGAAGTCGAAGGCTAAGATGGCTGGGGCATGTCCAACGGATGGAAGAAAAACGCATTCCTAGGCAAATACTATATGGCGAGCTAAAACACGGAAAACGACAAATCGGCAGACCTAAACTACGATATAGAGATATCTGCAAATCATCTCTGAAAGACTTCGCCATCTGTGAAAACGACTGGCAACATCTGGCAAGTGATCGCACATCATGGAGAGCATGTATAAGGAACGGTATAACAACATTCGAGACTGTTCTAAGACAGGACTTAGAAGAGAAGAGACTCATGAAAAAGGATGGTAAACCCTGTGGACCAGCGAGCCTGACCTGTTCATTATGTGACCGCGTGTGTTTGTCAAACATTGGTAGAATTAGCCACGAGAGAAGCTGTTCGGCAAAAACAATACCTCAAAAAAAATACGCAATAGCCTCCACTAGACCGTCTGACAAGACGAAAAGGGCCATATAATATGGTAAAGTTCAATATGTCACTTGTCTATATTAACTTATTTGATTTCCTCTACTTTTGTTTGGCACTTTGCTGCAGATAGGAGTAAATTTGTAGACTTGTAACTCTGTTAGGTATGGTAGAGTGGAGAAGTTTCCAAAGTTGTTCTCAAAATGGAATGTTTAGGCACATGATAATGTTCCTTGCCGGTTAAACTTTTACATTGCCTAGCTTACTTTGTCTACAATATAACAAAAAAATTTGTCGATTAATCATGTATGAATAAATAAAAAAAAATAAATAAAAAAAAGAAACTTGTCTCAAGAGATGGTGAGAAGAACAAAGACAAGAGAGGCAAAGATAGCAGTTATTGACATATTGAGATTGATAAGCTTGCCCAGAACATTAACTTATGGCGGTGCACTGCAATCTGTGTAATGTCTTCTTTTTCATCTTCATCTGTGACCATGACTCATTCATACTTGGATTCTTTTATGAAGTCTGCTGACAGTTTCAAGGTTTTGGTTGCACCGGTTTCTCTTCCAAGATGGTGGGCATGGGACATATTTTCTTCCTCAAGTCTATATACTGAGGACAGTCTGTAGAATGTGTTTTGCTGACATATCTGAAGAGTGCAGTGGCACAGACTGGTGGTAATTAGTTTGGAGTGCATAAGGTGCCTCCTCCCATTGTGACTGGTACATAGATAGCATATGATAATTTAGTATTTCCTTGACAGTAATATCCATCAGTGTCATTGTATTTTGGGTGGTCTTTTTAAAGTAAAATATAAAATTGTATAAAACTGCTTTACTAAAAAAAAGTCAGTACAAAATTATAAATGTTTCGGCCACAGGCCTTCATCAGTATAACAAGACAATAAACAAAAACGTGTAAACATGTGGGAATGCGACCTTCCCCAGTCTTAGAGTTGATATGTGGTTTATGTTATCACTTTGAGTGCTTTTCAAATGGGCATCGTTGGATTTGTTCGACACAAATTATATACAAGTTAGAGCTCCTTAATATGGACTGCTCTGCCAAGTCAACCGAAGGTTTCACTTTAGGGATTTTGTGGTATTGTAATGGTATTTAGTGTGTTTTTGGCTGCATTACCCAGAGTAATCAGGCATTTGTGAGTACTTCCATTGTTGTGTGTGCTGCGTCAACGTGATGAATGTTTGTATATCCCTAAACCGGCCATATGCTCATAATGAAGGGAAAGAGTTTTGTTCATGAAATTGCAGCCCTGGTGTAACTCCTGGAGTTTCATGTTAATCAGGAAGGATGCTGCCAGGATTCAAGATAGCTACAAGGATATCGAGGGTAGACTTGTCAACTAATTTATCATTTCACAAATTTACATTTCGGGTCTTACTGGGGAGGCAATTTCAGTGCTCATAGGCTGTTATTTGATGTGCAATGAGGATAATCCGATGGCTAACAAACTAGAGCCATGGGAAATATTAACTTCCTCATATCTAACTGAATGGTTTTCTCGTGGTAGTTTCACTCCTGCTTTGGCCAGTTTATCTGCATATTCATTTCCTTGCATTGCAATGTGGTCGATGGTATCCATTGGCTCGCTACTCCCTGAAAATTATGGGACAGCTGCACTAGGGTTATTTATCCTCAGGTTATTTAGTTTGCTATTCCTGGAGGTTTCAGTGCTATTAGGTATTACAGGGCTTTAGTTAGATCAACAGTTTCTTGTGATGTTATTGTTGCATTGGATGGCTAGTTCTGATGTGTCTTTGAGAGCTTTGGTTTCGGTTCAAGAACTTTCCTGCGGCTATGGCTTTAGTTAGCTCTTCCTGTGTATTGAGTCTGAAAACAGCTTTCCTTCCTCCGTTACTGGTGTGTTCACACAGAACTAAGAGTTCTGTTGGTAGTTCTTATTTATATACTTTTCTGAGATGTACTTTATTTCCAGATCTACCTGTGTGCAATTTTTCTTAATCCCTATCCTATTATATCTTCTTTGAACTCTGGTAGTGCATGCCCCAGGGAGGGTTATTGCCGACTGCATGTAGAAGTTTTGATTTTGTTTGAGACTGTGTCTTTATGCAATGTCTGAAGGAATGCTAGAAGCTTCTCTCTTCTTCTTCTTTTTATCGCTTCGGACGTTGGGTGAATATGAAGTTTTGGTTCTTGTTTATCTGACAGCTTCAGCTACCAACACTTGAAGCTGTTGCAGACTTGCTAGACATAAATAAATAACATAAAACTTACATGCTAATGGCCTTGAGACAGAAAATAATTATGATTTCCAGATGAAAAATAGCTTTGCATGTCACATACACGGAAACCATGGTAGCTCAGTGAAGCCAACCACTGTTAGTGAACTGGAGTATTAAAGACAAGAGGTCTCAATTGATGGCCACCCAACTATAGGAAAAAGATTTTTTGGGAAGCCTGGGGTAATACCAACCACATCAGCCGTATGAAAAATATGGACACTAATGTCATACTCCTCAAATGTCTTAAGGTTTGGAGGGAACCTATACATTTTTTTTTGTCACATAGATCAGGTAGTGTCACAAGAGAAACATACACTGAATAAAAACATAATGAACTGAGACAAATTTGGAAATTACAGACTGTATAAAACTATGACCTCCAATTGTTATTCTAGGCATGTCCCTTATGGATCTTAAAATAATCTCACTATACACAGTAAACAAATGTGGTGACAGCAAACAACCTTGCCTAATACCCTGTTTTATTTTTTGAAACATTCCCAATTGATTTCCAGTTCTTACGGCCGTTGTTTGTTGCCAGTACATGTTCTTTATTATTCTTAGATCTTTGCTGTCTACTTTTAAGAAAAAGAATTCTTAAATGTTATGTAGAGCCAGTCTTAACATATGGATATGAATCATGGACAATAGGAAAACAGACAAGAAAATCACTGGAGTCTGTAGAAATGTGGTTTTACAGAAGAATGTTGAGAATACCATGGACAGCTAAGAAGAGTAATAAAAACGTTCTGAAAGAGGCCAAAGAAAAAATAGAGCTAATGTCCGATATTAGGAAGAAACAATCAATATTTTTTGGCCATGTAATGAGAAGGGAACAGCTGGAATATATTGTGACAACTGAAAAAATTGAGGGACAAAGAGATAGAGGGAAGCAAAGAGAAAAGATACCAGACAGCTTAAGAGAATGGCTTGGCAGAAGGTCAACAACAGAAATGATAAATAACTGTCGAGATCAGAAGTTGTGGACAGACATGATCACCTACACCAGCAGGCCCGGTACTTGATGATGATAATGATAAAACTATAGAAAAAACAAAATGACAATTATTTGGCAATCTTATGATAATGGGGCCTAAGTAGCTACCATTGTTCCCTAATAATGACTGACAATCTTATTTCAGCTAACAAAGACAATGAAGAGGAAAATTGGTAGACAATACCACAGAAATTCTGCACTGGCACAGATTAGTGATGATTAGATACATACATGGCCCAAAATTAAAAAAAACATGCTCCTCAATGCACCATGGAATAAATGGATAGGACAAGACAAGAAGCATTTAGAGATCAGTAATTTCATCATGTAATATAAAATAATCAAAAACAAATAACAGTTACTATAGGCAAATATGCACTCAAGTATAAACAGATGGACAATTGTATAACAAACAATATACATTCAAATAGGAATAAAATAAAGACTAGAAAGTAAACTAGTAAGACAGCCTGGCATAATACTGGCCAGATCACCGCACAATGTGTTATTGGTCACTGAATGACTTGGACACTAACACCAATGACATGAAGGGAACTTATACAGACTTAAATCTAAGTTTAGTAAACGTTTGATTAATTGGAAATGAAGAACTACAAGTAAAAATCTCAAATGGAATGTCAAAAATAAGTTGGGGAAATAATAAGGAAGAGCATTGGCACCTTCACTCCCTCCATATATTGTGGCATACAACAGTGCGATTGAATACTCCCAATTCCTTATATTATATGCTACTGGACCTCCATAATAAAATAAAAATAATTTTAATGAAGACTCAGAAAGCATACACACTAAACTTAAGAAATGAAGTCTTGGTGGCTGAGTGGTTAATGTGCTTGCTTCCTGATCAGAAAGGTTCAGATTCAATTCTCAGAAATGGTGGATTTTTTTTTGGATTGACATGGCTCCGATGTTACCTAACCTCTAAAAATGGGCACAAGATATTTTTTTGGGAATGAAATACTGACCACATCACCCAAAAACGTGTTGTTTATCATGGAAAAATATGTTCCCATACGATGGAGAAGGAGCCTTAACTTTTAATTGACTAAACTTTAGAAATGACAAAAAACGTGATAGGCAGCCCAAAAACAAATTTGCTTCCATTAATAAAAGTGTACATGCTGAATTTAACATACAAGGATGGTGACAAAGCTGTTGAGCTGACTAATGCTTTCTTCTAACTAATTAATACTGACATATAAAGTTGTATGTAGAAGATTTTTACATACAAAACTTTTAACAGTAACTTGCAACACTTAGATGAAAAAAAAAATAGAAACGGAAGATCTTCAAAATATGAATTAAACAAATACAAAAAATCACACAACCTACTATGTATGAAACAAATCATAAAGAGCTGTTTTGAGTACATTTTATTTTCCCTAGATGGTGTGAGGTACAAATGGAAAAAAAAGTAGAGAGGAACAGATACGATGTCAATACATGAGATCTTTTACAGCTGCTATAGTTGAGTATAGTTAGTGAATACTGAAGAAAAGACATCCTGATCAATAGCTTCTAGGTTCACCCAGCCTTAAATGAGTACCAGATTTTTCTGGGAAAGAAAGATGACTCAGATGTAATACTGGCCACATTAGCCAAAATGTGCAGATGACCAGGAAAATATGGGCAATAACTCCATATATTACAATGGGTGTGACAAAGGGTTTTCTTTTCCTACTTACCAAATATGGCAGTCAAACCTGTTCTTGTATGGTTTATTTCTACACGAATATACTTTGCACAGAGTTACTGACCTTGAATTAAAGACAAATCTATAAATACTTAACCATCACAGCACACTTTCTCACTAAGTGCTAAAAAACTGTTTGGATCATAAAATTGCTATTGCAACAATAAATATTGAGGTTTCAATATAAAGTAAATATATACAATTTTCAAAAGCACAAGTCTTATAAATTAACTTATTTTTCCTTATATTAATATATTCAGAGAAAATCCAGTGCACCATCTATAAAACTGTATTGAGTTCATTTATTTATAATTTTCATTTATTTTATTTATTGAAGAACACATATATTAGCAATAAAAGGAATGTTACATTTGAATATATATGGAGTATATATGAATGGAATTGATTGATTAAAAACCTCTACAAAGATATGAACATATTTAAATAATTTCCTGGATCAAAAATATCTGATAATGCAATAATATGATTCACATTTAAGTGATATATTAAAATCAAAGAGGCAGAAAAAAACAATAGCTCAGCAGGAATGCATTTTAAAATATCATCATGTGTTTGTTTAATTGATTATTGGTAGGTGTTTACAATAAAGAAATATGAGCATATGCTGTCTTATAATCAGTACAATATTTACAATGCACATTAGGATTTGAGCAAAATATTTTCTGACTGTAAATAGTGGGTATAAGATGACCAGCTGAAATAAAAAAAAAATAATTTAAAAAATCTAACTCATTCATCTTGCATTTTACCATAGTTAAAAGAAGAAAACATTCATTTTAACTCATTTGTGATCATATGTGTCTGCTAGCTGGCATAGGCAATCATATGTCTCTCCCTAACTTTCCATCTCTACAGTTGTCATTTCTGTTTTTAACTTATCTACTAAACTATCCACTTAAACTGGTATCTTTTCTCTCTGTTTCCCTCTATCTTCTCTTCTTCCAATTGTTCCTGTTGTCACAAAAGTTTTCCTATTATGCCCTTTTCATTAAATGGCCAATAAAACTGATTGTCTTCTCTTGATGTTGGAAATAAGCTTTCTTTTTGTCTTTTTGATTTCCTGTCTTTGAGAACATTCTCACTACTCTTTTTAGCTATCCATGATATTCTTAACATTCTTCTGCAAAACCATATTTCTGCAACCTACAATGATTTTCTTCTTTGCTATCTGATTGTCCTTGATTCACCACTATATGTCAAAATTGGCTTCACATAAAATTGAAGAACTCCTTTTTCCTAATAACTTTTTTTTATTCTTTGAAATGCAGCCTTTGCTGTCCCTAACCTCTGTTGTACATTTTCAACCTGAATTTAACATCACTTCTTGATATTTGAATTCAATACCCATTATACCATTAACTTTAAATGTACATTCAAAAGAAACATTTCTCTTTTGTTGTCACCATTACTACTGTTATTTTTTAATGTTGCCACAAAGGCCTTTATTTTCACATTCCTACACTGTAATGTCAACCATTATCTATAACTCATTTTCATTCTTAGTGATTAAGACTATGTTATCAGCATAATTAATTAACTATCAAATAATAAATTTGGCTTGACAAGCTGTCATTGTAAAAATTATTGTTATGGAAACAGAACCATAGATTTTAGAAGCAGTGATCTCTGCAATATGTGCCACTTCGGCACGCAGGGGTTTCTGTTTTTGAGATTGTAGTTCTGCCCTATGTGCCGTCTTCGGCTCGAAAGGACAATAGATAGATCAAATAATAAAATATAATACGGTCTGGTTTAAACTCCAGTGCAAAACAAAACCAGTGATCTGAGTCCACAGCAGACACACTTATTTCTAGTTTGGCATTGTAAACTTCAGAGCTTGGCAAGAAAGAAGCAAAAACAATAAAGGTAGAGGGATACATATGACACCACACAAAACACCATCTGTGAGGGAACCAAAGACAACCAGCAAGAACATTCCATTTCCCCTTGCCAATGAAAGACAATAGAGGATATAGAGCAAGATAAGACCTCAAGGATGAAAACATGTCACTAAAATCACTGACTGCAGATTTAAAAGATCAACTCCAACACAAATTCTTCCTTCCTTCAATAAATTTGACATATTGGCACATTTGGAGTGTTTCTTTATTGAAATGTGGCATGTAATGAGTTAAACTATTTCAGAATAAACATTTAAAATATCTTACTACAGTAGGATCGCGGGCGACAAAGAGAGAATATACTGGATAGCTTGGTATCATGGCACTACAGTTTACTGAAGAAAAGATACTATAAGAAACAAGCTGACTACATTTAAATGATATCATGACTATTATATTGAAAGAAAATAGGCATAGTAAACAAGATTCCAGTAGAGGGTGCATTTTCAACATTTTCACAAACTTCCTTGACTTTCAAAACTTGAAACACAAAGAGCTTTCTTCTTTTTTTTTTTTTTTTTTGGAAAAGCAAAAAATATACAAGAATATGCTAGGAAATAAGTAACATGTTTTATAACTGTAAATTGTTATAAAATATATCTAAACAAGTTCAAAAAGAACATCAAAATAACTATAAACTATTAAAACACATTTTACCACAGTTATAGGAAAAGGGTAAAAAAAAAATGTTAACATCACAGTATCTTAAACAAAACAAATGTGAACCAATTAAAATAATACATATTATTTAAACTACTTTGATTTTCATGGTACACAAAATAACACTGCATTATATCAAGACCCCCCTAATGCATTTTAATATTCAAATATGACCCTTAAACAAAATCTTCCCACCATGTTGCGGAAAATATATTTAGGTCACACTATGTTCTACTCATATAATAAGGCAATACTTTCAATCTTTGGTCTCTTGTAACCCTTCAGGTTAAAATTAGAGTATACTAACAGCATATTAGAATGTATCTATGAATAAACTATCTTTATATGTTCATAGAGTGTATTTGCTCTTAATACAAATAATGTACATCAGTTTTTCTTATTTTCAATCTGGAAGACCATGTAAGAATACATATTGTGACTGTACTCTTGTATAATTAGAACAACCTGAGTAATATTAAATTCCTGCAAAAATGTAGTCTATCAACTCAACAGTCATTTTATCTCTTAAAATGTAGTCTATCAACTCAACAGTCATTTTATCTCTTAAAATGTAGTCTATCAACTCAACAGTCATTTTATCTCTTAAAATGTAGTCTATCAACTCAACAGTCATTTTATCTCTTAAAATGTAGTCTATCAACTCAACAGTCATTTTATCTCTTAAAATGTAAGTTCTTAGTAACTGAATTGGTTTTTTTTCCCATAAAAAATCAATTCTTGACAAATATTTGTTATCTGTCACATTAAGGCAAGGTAGACATGCTTGCTAAGTCAGATGGCAAAGTTCAGCCATATGATGTTCAAGTGATGAAGGTTCTCCATTCTAAATTAATTCATAAAAATGAGAAGTGCAACCTGCAAAGAGAATAACAAAATTAAATAAAATGTGTGTGTCTGCTTAAATTTGCAAAAAGAAAGTTAATAAAAATTAAAAAAAAAATTACACTAAATCCTAAAACAGGACAAATCTGAAACAAGTGCACTGCATCAAATACTTGGGCACAAAAATAACATCAGATGGAAGATGCATTACAGAAATAAAAAGCAGAATAGCTCAGACCAAAATAGCATTTCAGAAAATGAAAAATATTTTATGCAACAAATATATGTCAATAGAAGTGAGAAAGAGAGTTCATCGGTGCTGTAAAGAACCAATTCTAACCTATGGAAGCGAATCATGGACAGTAGACAAACAAATGAAAATACAATTAGAGGCTACAGAGAAGGTATTTCTTAGAAGAATGTTGAAAGTTCCCTGGACAGCTAAAAAGACCAATGAGGAAATTCTCAAAGAGGCCAATACAAAAAGGGAGCTCCTTAAAAACAACAGAAGCAACAAACAACATTTTTTGGACATATTATGAGAAGAGGAAAGTTGGAATACTTGGTTCTATTGACCTTTCGAGCCGTAACCGGCCCATAGGGCGTAGACCAAGATACACCTTCTCCTATATGAATTTTTGTTCTAGCAGTTTTCTTTTAAAGATATTTTATCAAATCTCGCCATCTGTCTCTGTTCTGTGCAAGCAGTTCTATCTCATTGAGGGAGCCGATTCCTGCTGCTCTTGCCTCTCTCATCAATGTTCTTCTCAGTGTCTCCCTGGGTCTTCCTCTTTTTCTTTTACCTGTTGTTTCCCATATGAGGGCTTGCTTTGCTATTCGATTATTATCTCTTCTCATCACATGTCCAACGTATGACCATCGTCTTTTCTTTATTACTGAAGATATTAGTGGTTGATTGGCGATTTCTCTAATTTCCTCGTTTGTTTTGAATTCGTTCCATTCTATACCAAGTATTTTCCTTAGACATTTATTTTCGAATGCGTTCAACTTTGTTTCTATATCTCTTGTTGTTTTCCAGCTTTCACACGCATACGTAAGGGTTGATAGTACATTTGATTTGAATAGCCTAAGTTTTGTGTTTGTGCTAATGAGTTTTGATTTCCACAACTTTTCAAGGCTTCTGAAAGACATTGCTGCTTTAGCCAGTCTGATTCTAATTTCTTTGCTCGTATCCCCTTCTCGATCAATGTGACTTCCAAGATAGATAAAGTGATCGATCTCTTCTACTGGTTTGTTTTCCATGTATATTTTGTCACTTGTTGGAATTAAACTTTTCATGACTTTAGTCTTTTCATGATTGACCTCAAGCCCAATTTTGCTGGCTATTGATGATAGTTCATTTGTGTTTTCCTGCATCGTTTTTATCTGACTGCTGATGAGAACTATGTCATCAGCAAAGTCGAGGTCCTCCAAATGGTCTCCTTGTATCCATTCGATGCCTTTATTACCAGTGCAGCATTTCTTCATTATGAAGTCCATAACAATTCCAAATAACAAGGGCGATAAAATACATCCTTGTTTAACCCCAGTTTCTATTGGGAAACATTCGATCAGTCCTTCCTCTGTTCGAACTGCACATGTGTAACCATCATACATGTCTTTGATAATATTTATGATTTTTGATGGTAAACCATATTGCTTCAGAATTTTCCACAAAGAATCTCTATGAATACTATCAAATGCTTTTTTGAAGTCGATGAAGTTAAGTACAAAAGGTTTTTGCTTTTCAATGTGTTCCTGGTTACAACTTGGTTACAACTGTCAAAATAAAAGGAAAGAGAGATCGCAGTCGACAAATAGAGAAAATACTGGATAGCTTGGTGTCATGGCATGGGAAAACAGTCAACAACAGAACTGATACGATGTACTGTGGATAGAAGATTGTGGAAAGACATGATTGTCTATGTCAACCGGTATGGCACATGATGATGAAATCCTAAAAATTACACAAGGACTTTGACTTATAATCTCCATAACGACTTTTCAGTAACTTTATATAACATAAAATGTTACTAAGAAAAGCAGCTGCAAGTAATTTACAGACATAAGAAAGAATTAATTCATCAGTTTAGCCAATAGGAGTAGCTTATCAAATCTAAAGAGTCCATCAAAAAAAGATACACTGGCCCAAAGACCCAATATTTGTAATCAAAGCTGTTAAATGCAAAAGAAGAGCTCCAAATAACAGTGAAAATCATCATAAGCACTTATTGGATGGTGTAAACATTAAGATGTGAACACAAGAATAAGAAATAATTCAGCAAGATTAAAGGAATCATTATTAAAAAGTTTTTTGGTTTTTTTTTGCGTTCGCCAGCTTTTACCTCTGATGAAGTTACTAGAGATTACTACTATGTATACTACTATATTAGATTATATTAAGAACTGAATTTTGCACATTAATCTATTTTTCCCTGGCAGCCGTGTGTACAGGGGTCCCTCGCCGCACAGGCAGATAACTCCGTCTTCAGAGGTACTTATATTTTTTCTGTCCATGAGTAATTGACGTTTCAAGCCGGGCCTCGCTGTTGAGACCAGGGGTGGTTGCCACAGAGAGAAATCATAAATAAAAATCCCAACTGGTGCAGCCGGGATTTGAACCCACAACCTCTCTGTCTTGAGGCTGGTGTTTTGCCTCAAGACCAACCAGTCCTCGCAAGGTTATATAGTTTACTCCCAAAATCACAAGCTAATTTCTTTTTTTTTTTTATTTCCCTTTTTGGCATTAACTTGATGCCTACTAAAGGAACTGATAGCTCTGCTTGTCATCCACTCTTGTTAAGAGAGTGTAGATGTGTTGTGTTGTGATTGACTTGTGCCTTTGGCCTAACACATCTAACATTTTAGAGTACTGGATTGTCTTTCCTCTTCAATCTCTACTTGCTTGACCAGATTTTATTGGTTGGTCTGTTTCTAGGGGCATTGTGCAGAGATGCATTAGGGTCTGGATAGATCTCGTTCACAGATACTGGTGAAAGCCATCAACTAATTTAATATTGCGTTATCATTGCTTGAAGGTGCTGCAAATTACATATAAAAAAGTAAAGTACCCCCGTCACGCCAAGTGGCATATAGGGAATATGGTGTCAGTGACGATAAATTTTACAGACCTTCGGCACATGATTTTTGGGGTAATGTGGTCAGTATTACACCCGTGCCGCTTTACTTTCCCAGAAAAAAAATCCGGTACCCATTAAAGGCTGGGTGAACCCGGAAGCTGTCAGTTGGGATCGAGAACCCTACCTCTTGTCCTTTGTAGTCCAGTTCACTAACCACTGAGCTACAAATTACATATATAATGTCATAATGGATGTACGATTCTTCAATCAACTTCAATATACCCTCTTTCAGAGGACATCTATCCTCATAGATGCTCTTTTTCATAAATTACCTGTCACTTAAATCACTGTTTCACTGGCTGAAAAGCAGACATGTGGTGTTTGAAGCTCGCAGTAGACATAACAGATTTTATCTATCGGGGTATTTTTTATTAACCTGTCACTTAACAATTGTAAGTAAAAAAGGCAAAGCAATTTTGCACTTAAATTTGCAGCTCACTATTTTAATAGTCTACACAAATAAACATTTGTTCAGAAATGGTCAAGAGAACAAAGACCTTTAATCATAATTGGACAATACAAAAATTCTTTGTGTTGAAATTAAAATTAATGATCCACCATTTCTTTCTGGGGTGAGCATGAGCTGTATGGAAAGAAACCTATCATTCATCAAATAATGTAAACGTATGGTTAAATCACGGGATAGCTCAGTGGTTAGTGAACTGGAATACAAAGGACAAGGGGTAGGGTTCGATCCCAACCGATGGCTTCCGGGTTTACCCAGCCTTAAATGGGTATCGGATTTTTTTTCTGGGAAAGTAAAGCGGCACGGGCGTAATACCAACCACATTACCCCAAAAATCATGTGCTGAAGGTCTGTAAAATTTATGGTCACTAACACCATATTCCCTATACGCCACTTGGCGTGACTGGGGTACTTTACTTTTTTTTTTTTACTACTTATGGTTAAATCATAGTAGAGTTAAAAAGGAAAAGGTTTTTAATTATCAAGGTTGAAAGAAAAACTCAGACTTGAGCACCATGTAGCAACTGCACCTGGCATATCCCAGAAATGAGATAAAAGGCAAAGCAATAAATAAATTCACCATCAATTAATATAAGAAAATGAAATCTGTTTTTTTTTATTTGACAAATGACTACAGGTCTAAAGGTACGGCATGTTGTGCACTAAAACAAATCATTGTTGAACATGCTGTTTCTATTTTCTCACAATAGGAGAGCAACACGAAAGATTGGACAAAAAATAAATATTTCTACCTGAAAATTATGAAATGGTCAATGAAAATATGTTAATTTTTTTTTAGTAAAAAGTCAGAAAATATTAAAGAATCAATTTAGTTTATAAACAATTAATATTAAAATCATAATATCCTCTCATGGCCAATGACAGAAATAAATGATAAAAAATCTAGCCACTAAGCAATAAAATCTTGTTATATTTACCTAATAATTTTATTAACAAATGCTAGTCCTGAGACAACTCTCTTGCTTTGGCTAGCACCTGCTCGAGATCAATTGACGAGGACATCCTCTGTGAACAGAAAAAGTGGCATTTCAATTTTAATGACAGAGACAAAAGGAATAGATAAGTAAATAATTCTATATTATGATAAGGCAATAAAACAATTACACAAGGATAAAATATTACTTTAATATACAGTGCTAGAGGGGGCCTCAATGGCCTAGTTGGGAAAACCACCAGACTGGGCTACCGATGTTCAGACAACCTGTGCTCGATTCCCGCTGGAAGCAACGTGAATTGTACTCGTGGTTGGAAAAATAAAAACCCGCTGTCGACCCAGCTGCTGATCAGTAGTAAGCTAACTAAGTGCTCAAACACCGCAGTTTTATGCAGAAAGTAGGCAGACAAAATTATATCGTTCTTATGTAACTCTAATATAATTATTATATAAATCTGACATAATTATTATACAACCCTAATCAAAGGTATTTTCAGATGACGTCCCCAGTTAATGTCTGGCATGGTTCAGAGGAAATTTTATTAAATAGAAATGCCCTATCTTGATGACTGTGATAATTTAAATATTTTATGTGAAAGAAAAATGCTGGATAATATGGGTTTTTTTTTTCGTTCACCAGCTTTTACCTCTGACGAAGTCCCTAGAGATGAGGAACTGAATTTTGCATGTTAATCCATTTTTCCCTGGCAGCCGTGTGCACAGGGGTCCCTCGCCACACAGGCAGATAACTCAGACTTCAGAGGTACTCATATTTTTTCCGTCGATGAGTAATTAACGTTTCAAGCCGGGCCTCGCTGCTGATACCAGGGGTGGTTGCCGCAGAAAGAAATCATAAATAAAAATCCCAACCAACCGGGATTTGAACCCACAACCTCTCTTTCTTGAGGCCAGCATCTTGCCTTGAGACCAACCAGTCCCCCTATATGGGTTTGAATCCTGGTAGGGTCAAAAGTTTTTTCTATCGGGGATGAAATAAAAACTCCGACCTGAACACCTTACAGTGACTGCGCTGGACAAGCAGCCTTTATTCCCCTGTCCTATAAGTCCCCCCAGCAATGGGAAAATGTAGTAAAGATAGTTTTATTATTGAAAGGAATAAAACAACAATTGACAAATAATATACAGATGTTACTATCAATATTTGGTCAAAGGACAAGAGATCACAACTGCTGAATCAATTCTCAGCTAATCTTTAAAATGAAAATAGCAAACAGAGTGGATGATAACATACCTGCACAAGTTTCATGTTGTTGGGAAAATCTCCTTTCAGCAATTCATTTCTTATTGACCTTGGGAATAAAGCAGCAGCAATGAGATTTGTCAGAAGCAAACACATGAACAAATAGAACATACAAGGTCAGGGTTATAAGAAAAAATTATATTATACATAACAGTTCAGTAGAAAGACCAAGAAACAATTTTTAGACTGAAAAGGCACAACAAAATAAAGTATCACTTTTTTAAACTGCAGAGGTTTTCAAATTGTTGACACCCATGGCTCTTTTTTCCTGTTGATCACAAGTAAAGGTAAAGTACGAGACTTGAACCGGCGTCTTAGCACGCGAGTTTCCACCCATATGTGCTCAGCCGCCTATCCAGAAATGTTCGGATATTTCTGGATAGTGTCGCTTCAAGCATCGAAACTCATGATGCGAGGCAACATTCCTCACCTTCCCAGGGTAAAATACCCTGGTACCCATTTCTGCCAACGGCTGGGTCGACCATGGGGGTATTTTTTTTTCCAACCACGAGTACAATTCACACTGCTCCCAGCAGGAATCGAACACGGGTTGTCCGAACGTCAGTAGTCCAGTCGGGTGGTTTTCCCAACTAGGCTACCGAGGCCCCAACTGTTGATCATATATTACTGGTAGCTACAATTGTATAAGTAAAATAAACTGTGATTCCTTGATAGGATATACAAAATGATAAATGATGACAGAATGAACACAATTCTATAGAAACTCATTTATGTACTAACAAATATTAAATCTATGTTGTCATTTTAGGATTACTAACCACTGAGTAGGCATACAACACTATCCACAATGTAACCCAGTTGCCAAAATCCCTGGGAGCCGGGGTGCACACTTTGGCAACCACTGCCTTAAGGATAAGAACTTTAGATAAGTGTGGCTGTGGCAATGAGAAAAATGACTGCTGAACCCCTGCTACACAGATGGGAGCCAGTAGTGGGGTGTAACATAAATTATTTATTTGTCCATTCCCTGCTACACAGATGGGAGCCAGTAGTGGGGTGTAACATACATTAATTATTTGTCCATTCCCTGCTACACAGATGGGAGCCAGTAGTGGGGTGTAACATAAATTATTTATTTGTCCATTCCCTGCTACACAGATGGGAGCCAGTAGTGGGGTGTAACATACATTATTTATTTGTCCATTCCCTGCTACACAGATGGGAGCCAATAGTGGGGTGTAACATACATTATTTATTTGTCCATTCCCTGCTACACAGATGGGAGCCAGTAGTGGGGTGTAACATACATTATTTATTTGTCCATTCCCTGCTACACTGATGGGAGCCAGTAGTGGGGTGTAACACACATTATTTATTTGCCCATTCCCTGCTACATAGATGGGAGCCAGTAGTGGTGTGTAACATACATTATTTATTTGCCCATTCCCTGCTACATAGATGGGAGCCAATAGTGGTGTGTAACATACATTATTTATGTGCCCGCTCCCTGCTAACAGGTTTAACATTATAAGTTAACATTTAAGTTAATATCTTGACCCTTCCTGTGCTGCTAGCCATCACATAGGGCTTATAGTGTTTTTGAAGTTAACGCTAATATCTTGATGTTTCCTGCGCTGCTAGCCATCACATAGGGCTTATAGTGTTTTTCACCAACCATCTCTACTGTTAACACAATGTTCAATCTTATCTAATGAGTCTATGCCTGCCAACTTTGCTTCTCTTATAAGTGTTCTTTTTTAGTGTCTGTCTAGGACTTCCTCTTTTCATGTATCCTGATGTTTCCCATAGAAAAACCTGTTTTGAAATTCTTTTGTTGTCTCTTCTCATCACATGTCCGACACCTGTTCATCTTCTCTTCCTAATTGTAGATGAGATCGTTAGCTGCATGACCATTTCTCTTATCTCGATATAGTCTTGAATTCATTCCATTGTACTCAGAGTATTCTTCTTAGGTATTTGTCTTCAAAAGCAATTAGTTTGACCTCATTCTCTTTTATTGTTTGCAGCTTTCATAAGCATATGTAAAGGCTGATAATATGTTTGAGTGAATATTCTAAATTTAGTTTTCTTGCTTTGTATTTTTTATTTCCATATTTTCTCCAGGTTTGTTAAAATTTGCTGCTGTTTTTGCTTTATTTAATCCTAGATATTAAATCTATAAAAAAATGACATCTTTTCGACACTTAATTTCATGAGCTTCTGGGCTGGAATGCAATAGGAGGACGACACCTTGGGGGTCATGACTCAAGTGGATCTGTTGGCTTAAGAGTGCCAAGAAGTTAAAATATAAAAACACTTTCTTTGACAGATCACTTCTGGTGATTGTATTTCCTCCTGTTGCTGTACTTTTGTATAAGGAGTTTCCTATAAATATTTTATTATGCTCAGCTATCTATTTTTATGCCATCATTACCATGGACTGAAAAATCTACACAATAACTACCATATGTGATGTTGTATCATAAAGAAACTAGCGCTCCAGTTTGTTCCTCAATCTCCAGTCTAATACCTGTGGCTGTGATTTTTACTTTTGTATGTAATGGTCATATATTGGACATGTGATGAGAAGAGATAATAACCGAATAGCAAAGCAAGCCCTCATGTGGGAAACAACAGGTAAGAGGAAAAGAGGAAGACCCAGAGAGACACTGAGAAGAACATTGATGAGAGAGGCAAGAGCAGCAGGAATCAGCTCTCTCAATGAGATAGAGCTGCTTGCACAGGAGAGAGACAAATGGCGAGATTTGATAAAATATCTTTAAAAGAATTGAAAACTGTTAGAATAAAAATTTAGATAAGAGAAGGAGTATCTTGGTCTTCGCCCTATGGGCTGGCTACGGCTCAAAAGGTCAATAGATAGATAGATGTAATAATTGGCCCTTTCATTCAAACATAAATACGGTATATAATACCATTATTGGACACTAAGTTTATCTATTGTGCCAATGTGATAACATCTCCTATGTGATCAAGAAATAGATTGGAGCACTAATGGGCACTGTTCTAGCACAATAATGTTGATCCTATATACAAGCACAATAATGTTGATCCTATACACAAGCACAATAATGTTGATTCTATACACAAGCACAATAATGTTGATCCTATACACAAGCACAATAATGTTGATCCTATACACAAGCACAATAATGTTGATCCTATACACAAGCACAATAATGTTGATCCTATACACAAGCAGAATAATGTTGATCCTATACACAAGCACAATAATGTTGATCCTATACACAAGCACAATAATAATGATCCTGTACACAAGCACAATGATGATCCTGTACACAAGCACAATAATAGTGATCCTATACACAAGCACAATAATGTTGATCCTATACACAAGCAGAATAATGTTGATCCTATACACAAGCAGAATAATGTTGATCCTATACACAAGCACAATAATGTTGATCCTATACACAAGCACAATAATGTTGATCCTATACACAAGCACAATAATGTTGATCCTATACACAAGCACAATAATGTTGATCCTATACACAAGCACAATAATAATGATCATGTACACAATCACAATGATGATCCTATACACAAGCACAATAATGTTGATCCTATACACAAGCACAATAATGTTGATCCTATACACAAGCACAATAATGTTGATCCTATACACAAACACAATAATAGTGATCCTATACACAAGCACAATAATAGTGATCCTATACACAAGCACAATAATAGTGATCCTATACACAAGCACAATAATAGTGATCCTATACACAAACACAATGATGTTGATCCTATACACAAGCACAATAATGTTGATCCTATACACAAGCACAATAATAGTGATCCTATACACAAGCACAATAATGTTGATCCTATACACAAGCACAATAATAGTGATCCTATACACAAGCACAATAATAGTGATCCTATACACAAACACAATGATGTTGATCCTGTACACAAACACAATAATGTTGATCCTACATACAAGCACAATAATGATGTTTGTATAAACTAGCACAATAATTCACATACTTGTCTGTATATGAGTGTGTGAAAATTTACATTGCCTTGGTTCTAGCAAACTAATAGAAGCATTAAACAAATATCAACCTAGGAAAATATTAACCACAACAAAATAAAAATATTACATATTGACAAATAAAACATATATATATATACTTACAACAAGATTGCACAGCAAACACAAATGAGAAACTCAAATCGTTTTGTATCAGAGAACAAAGAATCCCAGATCCTGAGAACTTCTGAAATGACAAATTACAGAACAACATTTGTTTAAAGAAAATCTGACTATAAAACATTTGTTTTAAAAAAATCTGACTATAAAACATTTGTTTTAAAAAAAATCTGACTATAAAACATTTGTTTAAAAAAAATCTGACTATAAAACATTCATAAATATGAAAGTATTTATCTCATTTCCAAACATATTACTGTATATAAGAGTTGACATGTAGTGGCTCGATAGGAAAACCAAAGACAATATGGTGGTTAACTGTTGAAACAGAGTTGAAAAGTGTAAGCAAAACCTGGAGCACTCTGCATTGAATGATCATAGAATGTGCAAAGTGGAGAAATTTGTATGTTGCTCAATGCCATGATGTGTGATGAGAAGAAAAGATGAAGAAGATTTATTGCACATGACTTATCTATCATAAATCTCATACTGAACTCACCTGGCAATTGAAACTCCTGAGACAGAAGTAAAGTGATCCACCTGAAGGCATAAAACTGTGGCCTCAACTCTTGATCCTCCAACTTCTGCCATAGAGGTCTGTCATACTCCTTGACCATATCCATCAGCTGGCACATTTTGCTACCTAGTAGACCAACATAATAACCGTAATTATCTCCAAGATACAAGTCCTGTATAGCGATGTCTACAGTGATAACTCTACAGCAATGGTAACCCTTCTAAAGTGTGAATTCTGGTCCCCTATTTTACCTGATTCTTTGGTGAAATACAGGAGTATTGCATTCGAACCTGCTGTTGCTTTTTTGGTCAAAGGTGAAAGCAATTTATAACTTTCTACCACAGCTCCAAATTAAAGACATTATTTTATTTCATCTACAAAAAGGGAGCTCTTAAAAAACATCAGAACGAAGCAATCAACATTTTTCGGGCCCATCATGAGAAGAGGAAAGTTGGAACACTTGGTTACAACTGGCAAAATAAAAGGAAAGAGAGATCGTGGACAACAAAGAGAAAAATACTGGATAGCCTGGTGTCATGGCATGGAAAACAGTCAATAACAGAACTGATATGATGCACTGTAGATGGAAGATTGTGGAGGGACATGATCACCTATGCCAACCGGTATGGCACATGATGATGATGATGACAGGAAGGGAAATAAAGGCAAAGAGAGGGACTTCAACATAGTTAAACATACTAGGTCAATTTGACTATAATTATTTATTTACTTGACTTAATTATTTTGGGGGAAAACATTACATTTGTAAAGTAGGCAGAGAAAAGTACACTGAAGTAAACAATCCAATATATGCCTGCTTCATAGACTGTGCCAAAGCTTTTCATAGAATACACCATCAACAACTTATAGGCTGCTGAAAGGAAATACATTTAGATGACACAGACATATGACTAATATGTAATTTATACTGGAAGCAATCAGCAATAATAAAATATAACAAAGATAACTCTAAGCCCATTAATATAAAAAGAGGAGTAAGACAAGGATGCATCCTATCACAAGGCTTGTTCAATCTATACACTGAGCAAATCTTTAAAAACATCTCAGAGATACCAGGCCTAAACATTCATGGAAAGATAATCAATAACCTAAGATATGCTGCTGACACTGTATTACTAGCAGAAAATCCTAAAGATTTACACCAATTACTTAATGAAATAAACATGACAAGCAAAAAATATTGATTAGATATGAATATCAAAAAGACTATAAACTATGATCATAAACAAATATAATACTCAAAACCTACAAGTGGATATCAAAGTTGAAAGAATAGACCTGGAGACAGTTCAGAGATACAACTACCTTGGGCATACTATAACCAGTGATGGAAAATGTATAAGTGAAATAAATAAAAGAATAGGTACGACAAAAAGTAATTTTAATGCCATGAAAAACATACTAACATCAAAACAAATAATACCAGGGCTAAAACTAAGAATAGCAAAATGTTATATTTTCTCATTATTCCTGTATTGTGCAGAAACATGGACTTTAGACAAGAAAACAGAACGGTAAATTGAAGCCTTTGAAATGTGGATTTACAGAAGAATAGGAAGTGCAGATCCATAACCATAACTCACTGTTAAGTGGTGAAATAAAGAAAAGAATTTAGATGAAATGAAAAACTAACACAAACATTGAAGTAAACAAAAAAAAAATAAACAAATTTAAATAAAGAGTCATCTTATAAGTTAAGTAACAATCTTACTGACTCACCTATCCCACACTGCGAGTCATCTAAAGTTTTGATGAAGAAGTCTCGTATCTCACCCATCAAACATGTAAAACAGAAAAAGGAATCTGCTTCTGCATGTTCTGAAACATTTATAAATGAAACACACAAATGATAACTACAAATACACACCATGAACATTTTTGCAGTAGCAAATGTGACAAAAGTATACATTTTATAATAAAAAAACTGAAAAATAAAAAAAATTATGTTCGACAAATTGTAAATAAGAACAGATTTGTTTTTCATAAATAAAAACAGTTTAAACACATGGAAGAGAATGGACTCAAACTTGCCATTTGCCAATCAGGAAGTGAATTCAGGTTTAAATCCCAGTAGGGCCAAAGGAACCCTTTCAACCCTGATGGGACCTAAAAGTCCGACTTCAGATTTGCTACAATATCTCAATTAACAAGCGTTGTTTCCTGGCAGGGTTTATAGAGTAAGCAGACTACAGCACTGGGAATTGGCTACAGATGGTGGTGGCAATAATGTGACCTACCTGATGGGGTACTTTCATTTTAAAATTGTCGAGCTAGCTCATTTTACATCCGTATACATTTAAATAACACTGAAAAAGCTTGTTGGGTCTTCTGAGTCCCAGAACATAAAAAAACATAATTGTGTTTAGCCATTTTACCCATGATGAATTTGGATGTGTTGGTCCGAAAGGCGTAAATATCACAGTTATACTGCAAACCACAACACAATGTAGAGACGCCCACTTAATGTCCCTTTAAGGGCGGATGACGAAGAGGTGAACTCCTTTAGTCATCTGGCGAACGCATGCAAGCCATTTTACCAAATGATGTATATTACATTGTTATAAGGGGTCACTACTGTGATCGAATCACAAAGATTATTTTACAAATCACAACAAAATAGTCAGGGCTGAAAGGAATAAATAAAAAGTCACAGTTGAAAAGGTAAAATAAAAACTCTGGTCTCTACACTATGGGGCACCTGCAATGAGCATTTAGTCTTTATTTTCTAACAATAGCAGGTACTTCCCCTTTCAGCAGATCCAAGAAATGAATAAATGTTAGCAATGCTGAACTCCAAGGTCAGGGGGACTGGTTGGTCTCGAGGCAAGACACCACCTCGAAACAGAGATGTTGAGGATTCAAATCCCGGCTGCACCAGTTGGGAATTTTATTTATTATTTCTCTCTGCTGCAACCACTCCTGGTCTCAGCAGCGAGGCCAGGCTTGAAACGTCAATTACTCATCGATGGAAAAAATATGAGTATCGCCGAAGTCGGAGTTATCTGCCTGCGCTGCGAGGGACCCCTGTGCAGATGGCTGCCAGGGAAAAATGGATTAACACGCAAAATTCAGTTCATAGTCTCTAGGGATTTCATCAGAGGTAAAAAGCTGGCGAATGAAAAAAAACAAAAAATTCAAGGTGAGCCAAGTCAGTTGTGTGGCCGAAAATTTCAGACGACATAACCGAAAGAGTATTCCACATATCCACTTGACCTCACTAATATCATAACTTAACAATGAAAAATGGCTGCATGTCACTCAATTTTTGCAGAGACGAGCGTAGTCACTAGAACTGTTTTGGTTGCTTTATTTGTTTTAAATATGTGTTTTCAAGGAAGCTGGAATGAGGAAGTGCACCCTCTTTTCAATGGAAGTAATTTGAAATTGTCACCTGACTGTCAACTAGGGCTACACTGAGGTTGACCTCTTCAACAGAATGTTGCCAACAAACATTGGTGGGAGCTGTGATATGTGGTCAAGTGGATATGTGGAATTCTTGATTACTGTGAAACTGATTTCATGAACAGAACAGAAAAATATAGTAGTGATAGGTTTTGTTTTAGAGAGTAATGGAAAACTGAGCTGTTAAGTAAAGAGTCTCACAATTATCACAAAGACTTAGAACTCTAATAAAATGGCATTTATTGTATATTTATGGACATATTTGTTAAAAATCAGTTTGGACAAATGTGTGACAAAGTCATAAAAAATGCTTTCAATTTCTCTCATTAAAAAAATCACAAGCATATGTATATAAGATATAGCTATAACTGAGTTATTTGCAACTGTATTATTTATTTTAAAATTATTTTTTTTTATATTCATAAATAAAAGTTGTTACATAAAATGTAAGCTCAAACTAAATACCTCAACTTAAATTATTCAACAAATTAAACACATCACATAAAAACTGACATACTTCTGCTATCCTGATCAAGATCTGTTGCAAATGTGTAGTAGATTGGGCCTAGGATCTCATTCATACCCTGAAATTACATTACATGCCAAGAATCTATATCAAGAATAAACAATAATTATTCTTTGAAAACATCCATCCATCCGTCCATCCATCCATCTATCTATCTATCTATCGACTTTACGAGCCGGTCCATAGGCATAGACCCAGATACTCTTTCTCTTTTTCTAAATTTTCTTTCTAGCAGTCTCAATCCTTACAAAGATCTTTTATCAAATCTCGCCATTTGTCTCTGTTCTGTGCAAGCATTTCAGTCTCATTGAGGGAGCAAATTCCTGCTGCTCTTGCCTCTCTGATCAATGTTCTTCTTAGTATCTCTCTGGGTCAGCCTCTTTTCCTCCTACCTGTTGTTTCCCAAATGAGGGTTTGCTTTGCTATTCGGTTATCATCTTTTCTCATCACATGTCCAACATATGTCCACTGTCTTTTCATGATCACTGACGATATTAGTGTTCGATTGGTGATTCCTCTAATTTCCTATGAAAACATCCATACAGTAGGCAAATTTATTCCTTACTTCAGTTCTTAATTAATGGCATTTTATGCATATACAGGTTGAGACATGGGTAAATGTTTGACCCGGTTTGATTGATTGAAGAAAGTGAGCAGAAAAGTAGATGACCAAAACAAATGCAGTTTCAATGGCTGAGCTTAAGAAGATTATAAACTAGTCGTGATTCAATTCTAAAGACCATTTCCATTGGCTGTCAGACCACTACAATGTAACTCAATATAAGTTTTAATTATTGAAATAATTTTGTTTCTCAAAATTTGTATTAATAAAACATCCTTATAAGCTTGCGGACTATCACTTAATAAGAAAAAGAACTTGTCTTCTACTCAGCATTCACCCATTAAGTGGATGTGTTGTGTCACTAATTGATGACAAAAAAAAAAAAAAAAAGTAAAGTACCCTCATCACGTAAAGTGGCGTATAGGGAATATGGTGTTAGTGACCATAAATTTTACAGAACCTCAGCACATGATTTTTGGGGTAATGTAGTCGGTATTACGCCCATGCCGCTTTACTTTCCCAGAAAAAATTCTGGTACCCATTAAAGGGTGGGTGAACCGGAAGCCGTCAGTTGGGGTCAAACCCTACCTCTTGTCCTTTGTAGTCCAGTTCACTAACCACTTTGCTATTGCGGCTCCAAATTGATGCAAAGCTGTGGTATATCTGTGTCTTTCGACCCAACACATCTGACTTCAGCATGGGTAGGTTTTTACTTAACAATTTTGCCCAAGCAGCAGCCATTTTTTACCTACTCTTTTAAACTTCTAACTGCCAAGAGTTCATTCATGACTGCACACATGATCTCCTGTTTTTTGCCGTTATTTGAGAGGGCTTGACATCAGATCTCAGTACCCAGAGACCGGGGGGGGGGGGGGGGGGGGGGGGGGTCGGGTGTTTGTTGGTTAAGTCAGAAAGAAACCACAGATTAAAGTGAAAAGTTCCCACCATCTATGGCTGAATTCAAATCTGGGACCATAGTGTCCAATCTGGGACCATAATGTCCAGAGGCCAACATCCTACCTTTAGACCACCAAGTCCTGAAACAAACACTTTCTATAGTTAGGTGGAAGTCACAACGGTAATGCACAATTCTGAAGTAAAAAAAGGGCATTAAGTGAAAGTGGAATAAGCTAAAAGTTTTAAGTACACTGATCACATAGATACAACCTTAAAGATACAATCATAAATGGCTGGTAATTGGAGGCAAGAGAGTGAGCAGAGCAAACCCTACTTTGGATAAAAAAATCTTAGAATAGTACAGAGGAGCTAACTAAAGTACTGTTGTGATGTGACAGCTCAAAACCTGGATTGGTAGGAAATCCACAAACGTACCAGTAATGAAATGTCAGTAAATGACACTGAACTAATGGCTGTTATATAGCAAATCTCCCACCCAAGCAGGAACCTATCAGCCCCTTGAAAATAATCATAATTTATATTGAGGTAACTTAGTCAACAAAGGTATGACTAGACTCACCTGAACATATCCAATACCTGGGTTGAGTTTAGCAAATAAGAAAAGAATCCTCTCTACTACCTCCCAGTGTGCCTCTTTGCCATCTGGCAACACGGAATACTCATCACTGGCAGACAGTTTCTTTGTTACTGTCTATAAATAAACAAATGAACCCTATAATTCTATAAATAAACAAATGAACCCTATAATTCTATAAATAAACATATTAACCTCATATACAAACACATAAACGTGTATGCACACAAACACACAGATATATAAAAGCAAACAGATCCAATTTTCTAAAAACAAAATAACATGTAAATACACAGACTGATCTATTTCCATATAACAAACTGAAGTAATGTGTCTTCAAAAACAAATTAATTTAATTAAGGCTTATAGTTTTAATGACCTAATGTTTGTATAAATAAACAAACTGATCTATTTCTATATAACTAACAAACTGAAGTAATGTGTCTTCAAAATGCAAATTAATTTAAAGTTCATAGTTTTAATGACCTAATGTTTGTATAAATAAACAAACTGATGTAATCTTTCTATTAAAAACACACTGCCATAATATTATTAATATTCTGATGTCAAAATCAGTAACACTAACTAACATGGTAGAACTTACACTGACAGCACATGGAAACAATACTGGCAATAAATTGAATTAAAAATAAAACAACTCCAACAGAGCAAACAGGCAGAGCTTACAATAGAACTCAGACCATACTAGACTTGCACATATAATGTGCCTATTACACTAGTTTTAAGACACGTATGTGAACCAAGGGAGAATGTCAGCACCAGGTCTCATATAGACTATTCATTAAAAAAAATTTATTTTGTAAATATTACTAAAACAGTCAACAAATGAGAAGAAGAAGAAACACAAGGGCTGAAAGCAGTCAGTGACTTACAGTTGAATGAATGTGCCAGTATCATTGGACAAGAACTATTCAGATTCTATTCCACCTAATCGCAGTGCCCCTGGCAACAGACTAAACAATATGGCTATGAGATTGAGGATCAAAAGAGAAGGTAACTCAGCACTTACAAAAATCAAGTGAGATGGGTGTTTTGGGATTAAAGACACAAAATCACAGTTTTGCTTTAAGCAGCAATACAATCATCATCAAGTACCGTGCCTGCTGGCGTAGGTGATCATGTCTCTCCACAATTTTCTATCTCGACAGTTATTTATCATTTCTGTTGTTGACTTTCTGCCAAGCTATTCTCCCAAGCTGTCTGGCATCTTTTCTCCCCGCTCTCCTCTGCCTCTCAACTTTCTGAGTTGTCACAACACAATCCAGTTGTTCTCCTCTCACTACATGGCCAAAAAATGATGACTGCCTCCTCCCAATATTAGCAATACAATACATCTACATTAATTTATTGCTCCTTCAAGGGCAAACAGTGAAATGGAGTGGTCATTGGGTGAAAGCAGAAGAAAAGACAAATGTTAGCCTTTTTCCTGTTATTGTATATCTTCCCTAAGTAATACAAATGTTGAATTTTCAAATCAAATTAAATTATAAAAAAATGTTAAGTCTTCATTAATGTGCTCACATGAAAGAAGGTTCCAACTCTGCTTCTTGCATAAATTTCTGACTGTAAGACACAATGCTCCACTCGTTTCCTCAATGTTTCAACATTTGATGATGCACTGACTAAATCTTCACATGGGAAATCAGTAGCTTGTTGGAAGAAAGACAAGTCTGGACAAAGGCGTCTGAAAAAAGAAATGTTATAATTTTTTTAAAATGTAATTTTAGTTGTTAAACTTTATTAGTATATTTAAGTAATTTAAGTCTGCCTGGCCTGATCCCTTGGGAGCCTTTAAGACATCAACATAATGAGCTGTCCATGAACTTTCTTCATTTCTTTTATTTAGTTATCTGCCTGGTGGCGAGGGACCCCTGTGCACATGGCTGCCAGGGAAAAATGGATTAACCCACAAAATTCAGTTTTTAGTCTCTGGGGACTTCGTCAGAGGTAAAAGCTGGCGAACGAAAAACAAAAAAAAATGTCTTCTATTTTGTGTGCCAGTTTGTGAGATTATTCAAGCATTACAAGTAAATATGTGAATGACACATTTTGTGGCTTTTGGAAGTATGAGAAATATGTTGTTGATGCCCATCTCTTACTCCCTCCACCCATCAACATCTTCATGTGGTTAGAATCATGCCCAGCCCTCTACTTTACCACAGAAAATCCCTGGTACCTGTTCTCATAGGCTGAGTGAACCCCAAGGAGATGGAAAAAACATTAACCATTGTTGTGTATTCAATGATGCTGATGAGCAATGTTTTGTGATGTGGTTGATGATACTGATAGGGGAATCCTTCCATCCCAACATTTTGTTTACTTTACAGCACATAATGTTTATTTCTTCCTCATATCATTTATGGAGAGCATTCTTAGATTTAACAAATCTTATACCTGTTAAATTAGTAACCAAAAAATTGGCTACTGTTATGTTTTCATAAATTAATTTTAAATATTTTATTGAAAAATCACTAAAACTGTAAGTGTTAAATAGTAGCAGAAGTGTATGAACATTGTGCCACTATTTAAAAAGTGTGGTAGTCACTGCACTATAAAGTTATTATTAATTAATTCCACTTTTGAATGTGTTCATTTATTTATTAACTATAAGATATTAATTAATTCCAATTTGAATGTGATCATTCATTTATTAACTATAAGATATTATTTAATTCCAATTTTGAATGTGATCATTCATTTATTAACTATATGTTCTCAACTCTGTAGGTCATCATCATCATGTACCGGGCCTACTGGCGTAGGTCATCATGTCTCTCCACAATTTTCAATCCCGACAGTTCTTTATCATTTATGTTGTTGACCTTCTGCCAAGCCATTCTCTTAAGCTGTCTGGTATTTTCTCTCTTTGCTTCCCTCTATCTCTTCGTCCCTCAATTTTTCCAGTTGTTACAATATATTCCAGCTGTTTCCTTCTCATTACATGGCCAAAAAATTATGATTGTTTCTTCCTAATATTGGAAATAGCTCTCTTTTTGCTTTGATCTCTTTCAGAATGTTTTCATTACTCTTCTTAGCTGTCCATGGTATTCTCAACATTCTTCTGTAAAACCACATTTCTACAGACTCCAGTGATTTTCTTGTCTGTTGTCCTATTGTCCTTGATTCACATCCATATGTTAAGACTGGCTCTACATAACATTTAAGAACTCTTTTTCTTGTTTCTATTGTCAAAAATGGATTGCATAGTATCTTCCTCATTTTCTTGAAAGCTGCTTTTGCCTGAGCCATTCTGCATCTCACCTCTTTTGTACATCTTCCATCTGAGGTTAACAAAGTTCCCAAATATTTAAATTAATTTATCTGTTTTAATATTGTTACTTCTGTCTTTTTGCTATTAAGGCTGAGTCCTTTATTTTTGCTTTCTTTCACTATAATGTCCAACATTTCATGTAACTCATTTTCAATCTTAGCGATTAAGACTGCATCCTCAGCATACCTTAGATTATTTATATTATGAACTCCAATTGTTATTCCAGGCATGCCCCTTATGGATCTTAACATAATCTCACTATAAATATTAAACAAATCTGGTGACAGCACACAACCTTGTCTAACACCCTGTTTTATTTGTTGAAACATTCCCAATTGGTTTCCAGTTCTTATGGCCGCTGTTTGTTGCCAGTACATGCTCTTTATTATTCTTAGATCTTTGCTGTCTACATTTACCTACTCTGTAGGTACAAAATTGAAAAACAAAGTGTTTTACTAGCTTTGCTTAGGAAATCAATTAATACACTTAAAAGCCATTCTAGATGAGACATTACATTTATGGTACAGTCTATTATAACTAATGTGCTTTAAAAAAAAAAAAAGAGAGCAAAGAAAAGCCACAAACCTGCAATCTTTATCAATTTGGATGAGTTGCTCATTATCTTTAAATGCACCACTCCACTCACTGTCAGGGTCTGTGTTCAACGGCTGAGAATTTTAACAAAATCAAATAAGCAGAGACTCAGTATTTCCTTAATGTGTTCTCATTTGCATACTAGACATATATACTACCTGTACTAATTGTATGTCTTGGGGAAAAAACGCATAAAATTGAATGTTACAGCTTTACGTAAAAGAAATGAAAGAAAATAACTAAATGTTTTGGCTACAACACCTTCATCAGTTGGAAAGATCACTTGATTGATTAACATAGGATTTACATAGACTGCAGGTTATCTCAACTGGAGGTATACTGCAGTCCATTAGAACAAAATTGCAAGCCATGAGAATGGAACAAAAAATGAGCAAAGAGAGCTAAAGTAGGTTGCAATTGAAGAACCGGCCACCTCATATGAGGTGTCATAGAGGTGTTCACGAAACTGATTATCCAGATGTCTATTGGTCACATCAATGAAGTTTCATGACAGTAGATGCCAATAATGGCATACATGAGGTTCCAGGAAACACATGAAACCTTTCATGATCTCAAGAAAGCCATAAGAGAAGGTGACCTGGCAGGTCTCTGGTACAAATTAGCCTCCACAAGGTATCCATGTGGTTCTGATTAGGACTATGAAGTTGGCTTCTCACCAGGATGTCCTACAGATTCCTGTCACATTCATCATCATCAAGTACCATGCCTGCTGGCATAGGTGATCATGTCTCTCCAAAACTTTTGATCTCGACAGTTATTTATCATTTATGTTGTTGACCTTCTGTCTGTTGTTGACATTCTTAAGACGTCTGGAATCTTTTCTCTTAGCTTCCTATATCTCTTCTTCCCTCGATTTTTCCAGCTGTTACAATATATTCCAGCTGTTCCCTTCTCATAACATGGCCAAAAAAAGGTGATTGTTTCTTCCCAATATTGGAAATTAGCTCTCTTTTTGCTTTGGTCTCTTTCAGAATGTTTTCATTACTCTTCTTAGCTGTCCAAGGTATTCTCAACACTCTTCTGTAAAGCCTCATTTCTACAGCTTCTAGTGATTTTCTTGTCTGTTGTCCTATTGTCCATGATTCACATCCATATGTTAAGACTGGCTCTACATAACATTTAAGAACTCTCTTTTTTGTTTCTCCTGTCGAAAATGGATTGCACAGTATCTTCCTCATTCTTTTGTGAGCTATTTTGCATCTCACCTCTGGTGTACATCTACAATCTGAGGTTAACATTGTTTCCAGATATTTAAGTTCATTTACCTGTTTTAATATTGTTCCACTTGTCACATTAACACATAACAAAATAAGGATCTGAGAAAAGAAGGTTTGTGATAGGACCTGAGTGAAAGTTTATGATAGGATCTGAGTGAAAGGTTTGTGATAGAACCTGAGTGAAAGGTTTGTGATAGGACCTGAGTGAAAGGTTTGTGATAGGATCTGAGTGAAAGGTTTGTGATAGGATCTGAGTGAAAGGTTTGTGATAGGATCTGAGTGAAAGGTTTGTGATAGGATCTGAGTGAAAGGTTTGTGATAGGACCTGAGTGAAAGGTTTGTGATAGGACCTGAGTGAAAGGTTTGTGATAGGATCTGAGTGAAAGGTTTGTGATAGGATCTGAGTGAAAGGTTTGTGATAGGACCTGAGTGAAAGGTTTGTGATAGGACCTGAGTGAAAGGTTTGTGATAGGATCTGAGTGAAAGGTTTGTGAAAGGATCTGAGTGAAAGGTTTGTGATAGGATCTGAGTGAAAGGTTTGTGATAGGACCTGAGTGAAAGGTTTGTGATAGGACCTGAGTGTGTGATAGGACCTGAGTGAAAGGTTTGTGATAGGACCTGAGTGAAAGGTTTGTGATAGGACCTGAGTGAAAGTTTGTGATAGGACCTGAGTGAAAGGTTTGTGATAGGACCTGAGTGAAAGGTTTGTGATAGGACCTGAGTGAAAGGTTTGTGATAGGATCTGAGTGAAAGGTTTGTGATAGGATCTGAGTGAAAGGTTTGTGATAGGACCTGAGTGAAAGGTTTGTGATAGGACCTGAGTGAAAGGTTTGTGATAGGATCTGAGTGAAAGGTTTGTGAAGGATCTGAGTGAAAGGTTTGTGATAGGATCTGAGTGAAAGGTTTGTGATAGGACCTGAGTGAAAGGTTTGTGATAGGACCTGAGTGAGTTTGTGATAGGACCTGAGTGAAAGGTTTGTGATAGGACCTGAGTGAAAGGTTTGTGATAGGACCTGAGTGAAAGGTTTGTGATAGGACCTGAGTGAAAGGTTTGTGATAGGACCTGAGTGAAAGGTTTGTGATAGGACCTGAGTGAAAGGTTTGTGATAGGACCTGAGTGAAAGGTTTGTGATAGGACCTGAGTGAAAGGTTTGTGATAGGACCTGAGTGAAAGGTTTGTGATAGGACCTCAGTGAAAGGTTTGTGATAGGACCTGAGTGAAAGGTTTGTGATAGGATCTGAGTGAAAGGTTTGTGATAGGACCTGAGTGAAAGGTTTGTGATAGGACCTGAGTGAAAGGTTTGTGATAGGATCTGAGTGAAAGGTTTGTGATAGGACCTGAGTGAAAGGTTTGTGATAGGACCTGAGTGAAAGGTTTGTAAGTTGTGTCTAGGGAAGTGAGCTTAAATTCTGTGGGTGACAAGGGCAAGAAGAATTCTACAAGAAGGTACAAATGGGGTTGGGGGGGGGAAGGGATGAAAACCTTAACACAATCTATAGGGTGACTCGTCAGAGGTTGGATCCAAGAACAGATTCATATAAATGGCGCCAATAAAAGAAGAAAAAATCCAGCAGCATGAGTTAACCTCAATATAAGAAGTCCTCATCCTGGCTGCAGCGTTGCCAACCACATAGAAATTGAAAAAAATGGCACAGGATAACAACAGGATAGGGGGTGGGATGAGGCAAGAATGGACAGCAATAGGCTGGGAAAAAAGATGGATATGTGGAGGCCAGAGTGGTGAAGAGAGACAAATACAGAAGGTAAATAGCAGGTGAAGAGAGACAAATACAGAAGGTAAAGAGGAGGTGAAGAGAGACAAATACAGAAGGTAAAGAGCAGGTGAAGAGAGACAAATACAGAAGGTAAAGAGGAGGTGAAGAGAGACAAATACAGAAATACAGAAGGTAAAGAGGAGGTGAAGAGAGACAAATACAGAAGGTAAAGAGGAGGTGAAGAGAGACAAATACAGAAGGTAAAGAGGAGGTGAAGAGAGACAAATACAGAAGGTAAAGAGCAGGTGTAGAGAGACAAATACAGAAGGTAAAGAGCAGGTGTAGAGAGACAAATACAGAAGATAAAGAGCAGGTGAAGAGAGACAAATACAGAAGGTAAAGAGCAGGTGAAGAGAGACAAATACAGAAGGTAAAGAGCAGGTGAAGAGAGACAAATACAGAAGGTAAAGAGGAGGTGAAGAGAGACAAATACAGAAGGTAAATAGCAGGTGAAGAGAGACAAATACAGAAGGTAAAGAGGAGGTGAAGAGAGACAAATACAGAAGGTAAAGAGGAGGTGAAGAGAGACAAATACAGAAGGTAAAGAGGAGGTGAAGAGAGACAAATACAGAAGGTAAAGAGCAGGTGAAGAGAGACAAATACAGAAGGTAAGAGGAGGTGAAGAGAGACAAATACAGAAGGTAAAGAGGAGGTGAAGAGAGACAAATACAGAAGGTAAAGAGGAGGTGAAGAGAGACAAATACAGAAGGTAAAGAGGAGGTGAAGAGAGACAAATACAGAAGGTAAAGAGCAGGTGAAGAGAGACAAATACAGAAGGTAAAGAGGAGGTGAAGAGAAACAAATACAGAAGGTAAAGAGGAGGTGAAGAGAGACAAATGCAGAAGGTAAAGAGGAGGTGAAGAGAGACAAATACAGAAGGTAAATAGCAGGTGAAGAGAGACAAATACAGAAGGTAAATAGCAGGTGTAGAGAGACAAATACAGAAGGTAAAGAGCAGGTGAAGAGAGACAAATACAGAAGGTAAAGAGGAGGTGAAGAGAGACAAATACAGAAGATAAAGAGGAGGTGAAGAGAGACAAATACAGAAGGTAAAGAGCAGGTGAAGAGAGACAAATACAGAAGGTAAAGAATAGGTGATGAGAGACAAATACAGAAGGTAAAGAATAGGTGATGAGAGACAAATACAGAAGGTAAAGAATAGGTGATGAGAGACAAATACAGAAGGTAAAGAGAAGGTGAAGAGAGACAAATACAGAAGGTAAAGAGAAGGTGAAGAGAGACAAATACAGAAGGTAAAGAATAGGTGAAGAGAGACAAATACAGAAGGTAAAGAGAAGGTGAAGAGAGACAAATACAGAAGGTAAAGAGAAGGTGAAGAGAGACAAATACAGAAGGTAAAGAGAAGGTGAAGAGAGACAAATACAGAAGGTAAAGACCAGGTGATGCATCCTATCACCAAGCTTGTTCAATCTATACACTGAGCAAATTTTTAAAAACATCATAGAGATGCCAGGCCTACAAATTAATGGAAAGATAATCAATAACCTATGATATGCTGACGATACTGTACTACTAGCAGAAAATCCTAAAGATCTACAACAATTACGTAATGAAGTAAACATGACAAGCAAAAAATATGGACTAGATATGAATATCAAAAAGACTAAAACTATTATCATAAACAAAGAAAATACTCAAAACCCACAAGTGGATATCAAAATTGAAGGAATAGACCTGGAGACAGTTCAGAACTACAACTACCTTGGACATACTATAACCAGTGATGAAAAATGTACAACTGAAATAAACAAAAGAATAGGAATGGCAAAAAGTAATTTTAATGTCATGAAGAACATACTAACATCAAAACAAATAACACCAGGGCTAAAACTAAGAATAGCAAAATGTTACATCTTCTCAATATTCCTATATGGTGCAGAAACATGGACATTGGACAAGAAAATAGAATAGAGAATTGAAGCCTTTGAAATGTGGATATATAAAAGAATAGATAGAATTGGATGGAAGGAAAAGAAAACAAATGATGAAGTCTTAAAACAACTAAAATGAAAAGACAACTACTAAGCACAATTCAAACAAAACACATGCGATTTTTAGGCCATGTTAAAAGACACAACAACCTACTAAAAGTAATCCTGGAGGGGGAAATACAAGGTAAAAGAGGCAGAGGCAGACCAAGACTAACATGGACGAGTAACATCAAAAGATAGACAAATCAGCCCATGACAACCTGCACCATCAAAGCAAGAGACAGAGCAGAATGGCGCTCCATGGTAGCCAACCTTCGTTGCGGAGAAGGCACTCGATGATGATGAAAGACCAGGTGAAGAGAGACAATACAGAAGGTGAAGACCAGGTGAAGAGAGATAAATACAGAAGGTAAAGAGAAGTGTCGACTGAGGTTTTTTTTGAGAAAGGGATGAATAAAGGCCACAAGACCAAGAACTCAGCAGGATCTTATTTCAAAATATCAAAAATCCCTAAGCCATCATCAATACAATAGTAATACATGAGAGGAAAATGCCCCTGGATTGCTGCAACGTTGGTTGTGTATTTATAGACTTACAGTGTAAAACCATTTCATTTTATGCTTTAACTTTTTTTTTTTTTCCTTTTTGCATTTACTCCACTACATCCTTTCAATCGGACATGTGGTTATCTATACTGGTTACTTAACATTGTAAGGAACACAGAAAACATAGAATTACAGTGAATGATAAAAAAAAAACAATGAATTCAAATTATGATCAATAAAAGAAACAAAGAAAACAAAAGTGGTAGAATGAAAGCAAATTTAACATGATTATTTTACCTACATGGTCTTCTAAATTTCCATTGGCTGATTCCTTTGACTTTGTTTTCTTGCCTGGTAGAATGACTATCTCATCTATGTAATGCTGATAAAGATTTCTGGAAAAGTATATTATTACAAAAAGGGTAAATTATTTCAAACGTCATTAAGCATTTGTGTTATCTACTTTTATAGAAATAATTTAGTCATTGTTGATTTCTTTGGAACACAAAAGTACATTTATCAATCTCCACATTTCTTCTACTTTTTAACTCTCTGTGGAGTACAGGTATTCAACAAGCACTTTCCATGCTGTCCTGTTTCAGGCCATACAGCTGCCATAAGCCCATCAATTTAGCCATGTGTTCAGCTCCCTAGAAACAAGGAAAACCCTAGAAGAAAAACTAACAGAGGAATTCAAGAAACTCCCTAATGAAGTATGCACAGTAGAAGAAGAGTGGAAACATTTAAAGAAACAGTAACCAACATCTCTAAAACAGTCTGTGGAACGAAGCTAAGAACAAAAGAAGGGATAAATAGCACCCCGTGGTAGAATTAAACAATCAGAGAAGCAATTAAGGAAAAGAAGAAACTGTTTAAAAATTGGAGGGAGAACAAGAACCAAGAAAAATATGCCTTAGTTAAAAAAAGAGTTAAAATGTTGATCAAAGAAGCTAAGCAAAAGAATTGAACAGAATTCGGACAAAACATGAGTAGGGACTTCAAGACAGCCACAAGAGATTTCTACAAAGCAGTAAAAGCCACAAGAGCGAGAAAAGAAAACCATGATCCTACTGAGCTCATAAATAACAAAGACGGACAGCCGATATCAAATAACCAACATATGCAACAGAGATGTAAAGAATATTTTGAAGACCTGTTAAACATACCAACTACCAATAAGACAACAAAAACCACGCTAGAACTCACAAATACTGAACCCAACATCATGAAAGAGGAAATCGAAGAAGTAATTAAATATGCACAAGAAATAAAGCACAGGGGATAGATAACATAGCAATAGAAATAATAGCAGCAGCAGGAGAAACAGGAATGCAATGGCTGCATAGAATATTTAATGCAGCATGGCACCAACAACAAGCCCCAGAAGACTGGCAACAGGCAATCATCATACCAATATGGAAAAAGAAAGGTAGCAAAAAGAGACTGCAATCAATATAGAGGTATATCTATTCTCAGCCATGCAGGAAAGCTATACGCCAAAATCTTGGAAAAAAAGCTGAGACCAATAATAGAACTACAGTTAAGCAATTCTCAAATGAGGTTCCGAAAAAACAGAGGATGTACCGACGCACTATTCACACTAAAACAGCTTGCAGAAAAAAACGACAGAACACAATCAAAACTTATACATGCCTTCATTGACCAGGAAAAAGCATTCAACAGAGTAAACAGAGAACAACTGTGGGAGATACTAACAACATACGGAGTAAGCCAACATCTAACCAATCTTATTAAAAGCCTCTACGTCAACAGCAGCTGCAGGGTCATAACAGCAGCAGGCAACACAGACCACTTCGAAGTTAGATCAGGTGTAAGACAGGGGTGCATACTATCCCCCCTACTGTTTATTACATACATGGACCATATATGCAAGCTAGCCAACCCATCAGAGACAGAGGAGATAAATGATCTTCTATTTGCAGACGATCAGGCACTAATACATGAAACAATAGAAGACCTACAAGAACACTTAAATAAACTCAACATCTCAGGCACAAAATACAATATGAAAATCAACATCAACAAAACAGAAGTCATGAATGTCGTCAAAAATAAACAGAACATCAACATAACTATAGAAGGCAGACAACTAAAACAAGTAGAGGAATTCAAATACCTAGGAAGTCTAATGACAAACGATAATTCTCAAACAGCAGAGATAGAATCAAGATGCAACAAAGCTTGTCAAATCATCGGACAGTTATCACCACTATTGTCCAACAAGGAAATAACTCTGGAGGTAAAACGAGCACTATACAATACAATCTTCATCCCAACATTGTGCTACCAATGCCAGTCCTGGACCCTAGATGCAAGAACAATAAGAAAAATAACCTCTACAGAGATGAAATGTGTTAGACAAATGACAGGAAACAGTCTGAGAGATAAGATCAGAAATGAAGAACTGAGAAAAAAGTTAGAAATAGCCCCCGCCATAGAATATATAAGGAAACAACAGATAAAATGGTTTGGCCACGTGACAAGGCAGAAAGATCAAACCACAACACAACGAGCCTTCCACAAACGTTGTGAGAACACCAGACCCAAGGGTCGACCACGAAAAAGATGGATCGATGGAATATTAGAAGCACTAGGAAACATAACAGCAGCAGAGGTGAACAGAAGAGCAAAAGACCGTATATTATATCTCCCCTTGACGCTGAAAGGAAGATGAGGAAGGAAAGAAGAAGCTGCATTATAAGCTATGGAATATGCCAGACTAGGAAAAACTGTGGTAAAATATTATGGTTATACTTTACGGTGATAAAAGATGACACACAACAATGTGATGTTGCAGTCTAATAGTGTGTCATCTGCTGGGACCAAAAACAACACATAAAAACAGACTATTAAAAATAAAATTGTAAAGATAAAACATAAATGATGATGATGAAGAGGAATATTCTAGTCTACTACGATACTCTAGAATACTTTAGTCATCGGGCGAACGCAACCAACCACCATATATTTTAAAAATTATTTTAAATTTCAAATATCTGGAAAATTGAAAACATGTTTGTCAGCTTTAGCTCAACCTCGCAAATTTATGCCAATCTCCCTGTTTTGGCACATGCTTTATCCCTTTATGTAATTTTGGATGAGAGATCTTACCTTCGTTTGTGTAGAGTTGGTTGCCATTCACTTTTTACAGGAGGTATATAGTTCAATAACAGCTGTGAGAAAAATAAATGGACAAGATTCAAAGACCCTTTAAAACATATGAATCAGTATGTGTTTGTGCAATAGTTTTAATCAATGTATCAGATAATATCATATTGTTGTAACCAGAGTAGCAGCTACGTAGCTAGAAATAGAATACATGTGTTTCCAGTTGTCCAAGATGGTAAAGTAAAGTAAAGTACCCCCGTCACGCGAAGTGGCGTATAGGGAATATGGTGTTAGTGACCCTATTTTTTACAGACCTTCAGCACATGATTTTTGGGGTAATGTGGTCAGTATTACGCCCGTGCTGCTTTACTTTCCCAGAAAAAAAATCCGGTACCCATTTAAGGCTGGGTGAACCCGGAAGCCGTCGGTTGGGATCGAACCCTACCCCTTGTCCGTGGTAGTCCAGTTCACTAACCACTGAGCTATCGCGGCTCCACTGTCCAAGATGGTGGTTTGTTTTAATTTCGGAGTGTGGATTATGTGACAAAAGTGTTTCTAAAGGATATATAGGATTCAAAAAGTAGTGTCAAGTGTTCTATTCATGAAGGAGGACAAGATCAGATAAGTACTTTTAAAATGTAACCATCTACAAACTTACAGTTTGAGTGTAAAAAGATTGCATGTGACACCTAGTGATCTAGCACTTGGGGAGATCTAGTACATGGGGAAACATCTCTGGGATGCCCCCACAATGTGTATTTTTAAGTTAAGTCCTTAGCTTATGACAGACTTAGCAGATGAACATTTTATGCTCAAAGAAATCATAGAACGTGGAAGTAGCAACCATCAACATATGTGGAATAAAAAACAAAATGAGTTGAACTTATAGAAGATATGATAAAGAGGAGAATTAAAATTAGGATTAGCGGAGACCAGAGTAAAAGAACAACATGTAAAGAAAACACACATGAACTACACAATAACATTCTCAGTAGTCAAACACAGAATGATCAAAACATGGAGTAGGCTTTATCATCGACCCAGAACACACAAAGAATATTCTAGAAATAAAATACCATTCAGAAAGAATAATCACAACCAAACTACTAGAATAATCTTCTTATTTTCTTTTAATATTCTAAACAATAACCAACATTGCAACAACAGTAAGTGGAACATGTGGAACAAAACTAAGGACAAAAGAGCACCTCATGGTGGAGCAATGCAGAGAAGCAATTAAAGAAAAGAAGAAACTGTTTAAAATTTTGAGGGAGAATAAGAACCAAGAAAAATATGCCTTAGTTCGGAAAAAAGTTAAAATTTTTATCAAAGAAGCTAAGCAAAATATCTGGAAAGAATTCTGACAAAATATGAGCAGGGACTTCAAGACAGCCATAAGAGACTGCTAAAAAGCAGTAAAAGCAGCAAAAGCGAGAAAAGAAAACCATAACCACAAAGAATTAATAAATTACAAAACAAACAGCCAATATCAAATAACAAACATATACAACATAGATGAAAAGAATATTTCAGAGACCTGTTGAACATGGCACCAACAACTACCAATAACACAACAAAAAACCACGCAAGAATGCACAAACACTGAACTCAATATCATGAAAGAGGAAATCGAAGAAGTAATCAAATATGCACCAATAAATAAAGCCCTGGGGATAGTTAACATACTAGTAGAAATAATAGTAGCAGCAGGAGTTACATGGCTGTACAGAATATTCAATGCAACATGGCACAAACAAAAAAGCCCCAGAAGACTGGCAACAGGCAACCATTGTATCAATTAGGAAAATGAAAGGTAGCAAGAGATACTGCAATCAATATAGAGGTATATCGCTTCTCAGTTATATAGGAAACTTATACGCCAAAAACATGAAAAAAAGTGGAGACCAATAATAGAACTACAAGTTAAGTGATTCTCAAATGGGGTTCCGAAAAAAACAGAGGATATATTGGCATTCTATTCACCCTAAAACAGCTAGCAGAAAAAACCGACAGAACACAATCAAAATGTGTACAGTTTTCAATGACCAGGAAAAGGCATTCGGCCAAGTAAACAGAGAACTATTGTGGGAGATACTAACAACATACAGAGTAAGCCAACATCTAACCTAATTAAGTCTCCCCATTAAAGCAGGCAACATAGACCACTTCAAACAAAGTTAGATCAGGAGTAAGACAGGGGTGCATACTACCCTCCATACTGTTCATACCATACGTGAACTACATATGCAAGTTAGCCAACCCATCAGATACAGAGGAGATTAACGATATACTATTTGTAGATGATCAGGCACTTCTTCTTCTTCTACCTTTTTAGCTCCCAGTGGAGCATAGGTCTTTAATAAACATTTTCCAAGTCGTTCTGTTTTTTGCCATTCTTTTAAGATCATTCCATGTCTTCCTATCATCTTCATCTCTGCTTCTATATGTCTTCTCCAAGAATTCCCTGGTCTCTGTATCTCTTTATCCACTGGTATTTGACTGGTACATTTCCATAATTTTACGTTAGTGATTTTGTCCTGCCATTTCCATCCTTTATTCTATGATCAGGCACTAATACATGGAAAAATAAAAGACCTACAAGAACACTTAAATAGACTCAACAGCACAAGCACAAAATACAACATAAAAATAAATATCAACAAAATAGAAGTCATGAATATCGCAAAAGAGAAACAGAACATCAACATAATTATAGATGGCAGACAACAAAAACAAGTAGAGGAATTTAAATACCTAGGAAGTCTAGTGACAAATGACAATTCACAAACAGCAAATAAACTCAAGGAACAAAGCTTGTCAAATCATTGGAGAGCTATCACCCTATTGTTCAACAAGGAACTAACTCTAGAGGTAAAACAGGCACTCTACAATACAGTCTTCTTCCCAGGTTGTGCTACCAATGCAAGTCCTAGACCATAGATACATGAACAATAAGAAAAATAACCTCTACTGAGATGAAAGGACCAACTACGAAAAAGATGGATTGATGGATTATTAGAAACACTAGGAGACATGACAGCAGCAGAGGAAAACAGAGGAATAAAATACTGCAAATTATATCTCCCCTCGACACTGAAGGCAAATGAGGAAGGAAAGAAGAACAATGTAATCAGATCATATTGACCTTTTGGCTCAACTCATCTAATTTCAGTATAACATATCTGTTATGTTCTATCCATGGAACCAGTTTCATTGCAATTGGGAATTCCCCATATCTGCTCCGCCACTAATCACAGCATTTCCCAAAATATATAGGTAAATTCTGTTGATAAAGTAGCTCTATGCACATTCTACTCGACAGTTCAGGCGACAATTCTAAACCTCTTTTGTCACCTCAATATTTGTGGCATTTCTGGTAGTCCACCATCTCAATCCCTACTTGCTTGGCCAGATGGGTTAGTCTGTTACCAGAGCCAATGAGGGAAGGTGGTGTAGATCATGATCAACTGTTGCTGCTGATTATGATCCAAGCAGTCAGCTATGAGTCACTGACCACATCAGCTCAATTGCTGTTTGGTATCTTAGTTCTATCTTAAACAATAAACCTAATATTTTGAACTAGCTGGTCAATGTTACCAAGTCTGTATTTATGGTTAAGTCCACAATGCAATATGTTGAATACTCTACTTATTCTGAGAGATATTCTTTTTCTCATTCTTCATTCACATTGAGAATTCAAAATAGGAACTACCAGCCAATGCCACTGCACACTTTCTACAGGATTGTCCCCAGTACACAGACCTGAGAAGAGCAATGTGGTCCACGCCCACCTCCCTGGAAGAGAAACTATACAGGGCAACCGAATCACTTAGACAGCTGCCTTCATAAGAGAGTCCAGAATCCTAGTCTGAATGAGCCATGATCGCAGCAGCAGAAGAAGAAGAAGATTCACATTGAGAATTGCATTAACTGAATTGTTCATCTTGCAGTCCAGTGCATCCAACTTCATTGAGTATCCAAAATAGGTAATGTCAGTAATGCTTCTCTGGTCATAGGTTTTCTATGACTTATTGCAAAACACCAAGTGTTTAAAGTTACAACTGTTTCTCATAGGAAAACCTCCTCTTCTCTGGTCATAGGTTTTCTATGACTTATTGCAAAACACCAAGTGTTTAAAGTTACAACTGTTTCTCATAGGAAAACCTCCTCTTCTCTGGTCATAGGTTTTCTATGACTTATTGCAAAACACCAAATGTTTAAAGTTACAACTGTTTCTCATAGGAAAACCTCCTCTTCTCTGGTCATAGGTTTTCTATGACTTATTGCAAAACACCAAATGTTTAAAGTTACAACTGTTTCTCATAGGAAAACCTTCTCTTCTCTGGTCATAGGTTTTCTATGACTTATTGCAAAACACCAAATGTTTTAAAGTTACAACTGTTTCTCATAGGAAAACCTCCTCTTCTCTGATCATAGGTTTTCTATGACTTATTGCAAAACACCAAATGTTTAAAGTTACAACTGTTTCTCATAGGAAAACCTCCTCTTCTCTTCTCCTAGAAAAAAAAAAGGACTCGTCTAGAAAAACAAATTTTTCTGACTGTATGATGTTTCATTCATTCAAAATTCAAAAGAAACTGTTGTGTCTGTTAGAAACTTTTCATGGAAACTATTAATTATAATTATTATTATAAATTAACACTTAAAATTACCATGTATGTTTTTCCCCACATTTGTATAAGTTTTTTTGGTCTGGTCTACAGGTTCACCTAAAAAATATATGGAAGGTCTGCTTTGCAGAGATGGAAAAATACAATACCTTAAACACAAACCCAAGAAAGTATAACAAAAAAGTAATATCTCATCTTCTGAGAAAGCATAAGCCAAGTAAAATATCTCTGCTTATTACCTTCCAGCACACTGATCTGTAGCTTTTTTCATGTGGGCATCCTGTAGAAAGAGATTAATTAATGAGCTCTCACTCACACTTTTGCTCAAATTAAAAAAGCTGGGGGGAGAGGGGCCTTGTGAACTATATCTTCCCACCCCAGAATGAAATTTGCACCCGCTTCATCGTCTTGCAACTTCCCTCCATGGCACAACATGGTTCTGTCTCTGCCAAGATGAGTTCATTTACATGTACATTACTGCAGGCTGTGAAGTCAGGTAGGATTCACATCGACCCATTTCCTGTCTGCTGACACTTGCTTCACTCTATCAGGGGTATTATGTGTAGGCCATTTGTACTGACAGAAGATCGTCACATCCAGGGCCAGTTGTGTCTGTGCGATATGCCACAAGTCTTTTGGAAATAGAGCATGTTGGTCTTCTCATCAAACTGAAGCCATCGGTCTTCTGTGTATTATGGTTGAGGGTCCCAAAGCGATTTAGGAACTGCAATCTCCATCCCTTTCACAGGGGACTCCTATAGAGGTATTATTAAGACAGAAGAAAAGGACACTCACTCAAGAGAGAGTGGAAGTGAGTGAATGAGGATCATGACATGTACCACACACCGGTGGGCTCTGATCCTGCATTTGTAGGGGCTCATTTCCTCCCTGCCCATTTATACTACCGGGAGCTCATTCTCACCCAAGACTAACTTTGCAGAACTGGGGAGAACCATGTGTAGGTGTGGTCTTGAGTGTAGTAATACAGTGGTACCGAATTGAGATATACCAGAATCACAGAGACAATCCTGTTGTTCAGTAATCACAACACCTGTTGAATGACAGGCTGTGAATAATTCTTTTACCTTTTGGTGGTATCAAGAGCAAACACCCCCCCTCCCCCCACCCCATTGTCAGAAGAGCTACTTTTGATAAGCCCATCAATATATTTTTAAGCAAAGTTCTATCTATCTATCGTCCTTTCGAGCCGAAGACAGCACTTAGGGCAGAACCACAATCTCAAAAACAGAAACCTTGCATGCCAAAATGGCACATATTGCAGAGATCACTGCTCTAAAATCTATGGCGCTGTTTCCATAACAATACTTTTTACAATGACAGCTTGTCAAGCCATCGATCAACCTCCTTAGTCGCCTCTTACAACATGCCTGGAAGGTTACAGTGTCACTATTCTTTACCTCCCTCATAATGAGGCCTTGGTAACACACAGAAAGTTTTGAATTAAGTAAAGATACCCTGGTAAAAATGTACATTTTTTCCCCAGTGTAATAGCACTTTTAGTGTGATATGAGTTAAACTATTTTATTATATTTAATGTTGTTTAGAATTAAGTATGTCAATTGTGTTAAATTGACTGACATGTTTGAATGTGATGGACCTGAGTCCACACATTATAATTTCATTATTTAACAAAAAAATTAGAATGTTGCTAATTTTGAAGAAAAATTATTTACTTTTCTTTAAGGAGAAAGAGATGAGGGCCTCAGTAGCCTAGTTTGGAAAACCACATGACTGGGCTACCGATGTTCAGACAACCTGTGTTCGATTCCCGCTGGAAGCAGTGTGAATTATGTTCATGGCTGGAAAAAAAAAAACCTACCGTCGACCCAGCCGCTGGCAGAAATGGGTACTAAGGTCTCTGGGAAGGCTGCCTTGTATCACGAGTTACGATGCTTAAAGAGACATTGTACTGTAACTAAGGCAAAGTACGAGACTTGAATGTCTTATTGTTTAATGTCTTACTGTTTAATTAATTTAATTGCTTGATTATCTTATTGTTTTGTTAAATTATTAACTTAAATGTGACTTCTAGCACGCGAGTTTTCACCCATATGTGCTCGGCCGCCTATCAAGAAGTGTTTGGCGACTTCTGGATAGTAGTCAGTGTCTTTTACAACTAGTTGAACTAGACTTTTAACTTTTAATAGTGAGTCTTATCACAACTTCTTACTCAATTACACTACTGATACTGACTTACTTTAACACTTTACATTTACTTAACTACTACTCAAACTTAACTTTTGCTACTTACTAAACTTGACTTATAAACAAACTATTTAACTATATTCTAAAATACAGAAACAAATCTAATAAAATAAATTACTTACCACCAATGAAACAAATATTCCTAAGCTGTTTCAGATCAATGACATCTGCCTGAATGACTTCTTGAAAATTTGATAACCTAGAATTAAAAAAAAAATACAGAGGAAAAGATCGCTTTAGTATAATTAAATAAAATTTCGCAACCTATAATAAAGAGCGAAATGGGCGTATCTGTAGAGAAACTTACCTCTGTTGATAGACTGCCATTTTGTTTGTTGACAGTTAGTGCGCATGCGTCTATGTATAGTTAAAATATAGAACGGAAACACTTAAACTTACAAGAAAGTGTTTGGCGCAGATCAAAATAGAAGGAATAGACCTGGAGACAGTTCAGAACTACAACTATCTTGGACATACTATAACCAGTGATGGAAAATGTACAACTGAAATAAACAAAAGAATAGGAATGGCAAAAAGTAATGTTAATGCCATGAAGAACATACTAACATTATAACAAATAACACCAGGGCTAAAACTAAGAATAAGCAGTGATCTTTGCAATATGTGCCATTTTGGCACGCAAGGTTTCTGTTTTTGAGATTGTGGTTCTGCCCTTTGTGCCGTCTTCGGCTCGAAAGGACGATAGATAGATAAAACTAAGAATAGCAAAATGTTACATCTTCTCAATATTCCTATATGGTGCAGAAACATGGACATTAGACGAGAAAACAGAACAGAGAATTGAAGCCTTTGAAATGTGCATATATAGGAGAATAGGTAGGATTGGATGGAAGGAAAAGAAAACAAGCGATGAAGTCTTAAAACAACTAAATATGAAAAGAGAACTACTAAGCACAATTCAAACAAGACAAATATGATTTTTGGGCCATGTTAAAAGACACACCAGCCTACTAAAAGTAATCCTGGAGGGGGGGGGGGGAAATACATGTTAAAAGAGGCAGAGGCAGACCAAGACTAACATGGACGAGTAACATCAAAAGATGGACAAATCAGCCTATGACAACCTGCACCATCAAAGCAAGAGACAGCAGAATGGCGCTCCATGGTAGCCAACCTTCGTTGCGGAGACGGCACTCGATGATGATGATGATGTTTGACGTAGATAAAAAAAAAATAACTGCAGAGATCCTGGAAGCATTTAATAATCAAAACTTATTTAACTTAAGAGATTTATTTAACAAAATTTCGGATAAAGAAAAAGTTCCTACAAACTGGATTACCAATGACTACATAATTTGTTGGATTCATAGATTACGAAAAGGCATTTGATAGTTTAGACAGAAGACTGCTTTGAAAGTTGCTGAGTCATTACGGAATCCCCATAAAGTTTATTAACCTGATAAAAACAATGTATGAAGGAACGAAATGTAGTGCGGTGCATGAAGGACAGCTTACAGAAGCATTTGAAATAAGAACAGGAGTAATGCAGGGATGCCTTCTGTCTCCATTTCTCTTTCTACTGGCCATAGATTGGATTATGAGAATAACTCAAAACAACAGAAATGGAATCCAGTGGTCACTGACCAAACAACTTGATGATTTACACTTTGCTGATGACATAGCTCTCCTATCACACAGCCATCAACAGATGCAGGATAAAATGAGCATACTTGATGAGAGATCACAACAGCTAGGACTAAACATTAATACATTAAAATTAATAATAATACTTCGACCAACATTATGAGAATTAATGCAGTTGGCAATAACCAAATAAAATTAGGAGAAATACCTCTACTAGACGTACACTATTACATATATCTGGGCAGTAATATAGATAAAGAGGGAGGAACAGAAAATGATACCAAAATAAGGATATCAAAAGCAAGAGGAGCTTTCATTGCACTGGGAAACATATGGAAATCCAAAGAAATTGGGTTAAATACCAAAAATAAAAATTTTCAACTCCAATGTTAAGTCGGTCCTATTATATGGCTGTGAAACATGGAGAACAACACAATTGACAATCATGAAGATACAGACTTTCATTAAAGGATGCTTGCGCAGAATAAAAGGATGGAAAGGGCAGGACAAAATCACTAACATAGAATTGTGGAAATGTACCAGTCAAATACCAGTGAATAAAGAGATACAGCGAAGACGATGGTGCTGGATAGGACGCACACTGCGGAAGCCAACTGACAGTATTACGCAACAAGCCCTTTTTGGAATCCCCAGGGGAAAAGACAAAGAGGAAGACCAATAAATTCTTGGAGAAGACAGACAGAAGCAGAGATGAAGATGATGGGGAAGACATGAAATGATCCTAAAAGAATGGCAAAAAAACAGAACAACTTGGAAAGTGTTTGTTGAAGACCTATGCTCCACTGGGAGCTAAAAAGGTAGAAGAAGAATAAGAAGACTGTAAATAGGAAATTGTCAGCTTGTAAATAAATATGCAAAGACAGCTCTACTTCCATTAGTGCACAGATGGTGTGTTGTTTGGTTGCAATAAAAATGACTGTAGTACTTACTTCTTGTGGTTTGTGTCAAATAATTAAACCAGTCATGCACTGCTATTGACTCCTGGTAGCGTTGAACTAAGAGAGATCACACAGTTGGAACCTATGCTCTACAGGGAGCTAAAAAGGTAGAAGAAGAAGAGACATAATTTGTAATTTTTTTTATTACTTGTTAATTTTTCCGATCCTTGTAAACATACTTCTTCCCCTGAAATAATTCGTAATAATATCCAATTATTTTTATTTTCTTAAGCTTTATATGAAACAAGCGTTTGTGTTATCATGTGCTACACGGGTATGGTACAATGGCGCAAAGTGATGATCACTGATATGACGTGAGGCTTAGTCTTCTGATATAATATCTGACGATAATCTCAATGTTAATAGAAAGGAAAATTAAAATAGTTAATATTTTTTAAAGAAAATGTTTCACTTGAAGTGGACTTGAGAAATCTTCTCAAAAGAAACATCAGCAGCATTCATATCGCTGGCTTTATTTGTATGTGGGTGAAAAGACGAATAAGGAAATTCTCAAAGAGGCCAACACAAAAAGGAAGCTCCTAAAAGACATCAGAAAGAAACAATCAGCACTTTTCGGGCACATCATGAGAAGATGAAAGTTGGAATACTTGGCAAAATATAACTGGCAAAATAAAAGGAACGGGAGATCACGGACGACAAAGAGAGAAAATACTGGATAGCTTGGTGTCATGGCATGGAAAACAACAGAATTGATACGATGTACCGTTGATAAAAGATTGTGGAAGGACATGTTCGCCTACGCCAACCGGTATGGCACATGATGGTGATGATGACGTGACGACTTCTGCTTCTTCTTTCCTTCCAAATTTGCCCTTCAGTGTCGATGGGAGATATAATTTGCGGTCATTTGCTCTTCTGTTTGCCACTGGTGCTGTTATGTTTCCTAGTGCTTCTAAAATTCCATCGATCCATCTTTTTCGTGGTCGACCCTTGGGTGTGGTATTCTCACAACGTTTATTGAGGGCTCGTTCTGTTGTGTTTTGATCTTTCTGCCTTGTCATGTGGCATGACCATTTTATATGTTGTTTCTTTATCTTATTTTTTAAATTTTATATATTATTGGCATGAAGACGATTGATCGGTTGGGGCTTTGATCCAGTGAAACGTTGAACGTGACAGAAGTTCACGTGATCTAATTTACACAGACCATTGAGATATTTGCGAACAGCGACAAACTTTGTTAGAATTTTTCTTTTATGAGACTGTTATGATACTTAACGTTGTGAAATATGAGAATCTAAAGATTGTCATCTCTCATGACTGCTCGACTTCCCATGTAGGGCATGTGTATTTAATATTGCATTGTGTAGTTTGTTGTGTTTGTTCCCCAGTTATGGCCTTCTTGTGTTGAAGTGTTTTGTTTACTCTTCCTGACAACTATGTCACTGCGTGTGGCCTGACCTTGGTCAAAGAGGGTAACGCCAAGTTTGTTCTTCATTCCTTAAGAACAGAGGAGGAGAACGTGTGGGACAATGATGTATATAGAGCAGAGGAGGAGAACGTGTGGGACAGTGATGTATATAGAGCAGAGGAGGAGAACGTGTGGGACAGTGATGTATATAGAGCAGAGGAGGAGAACGTGTGGGACAGTGATGTATATAGAGCAGAGGAGGAGAACGTGTGGGACAGTGATGTATATAGAGCAGAGGAGGAGAACGTGTGGGACAATGATGTATATAGAGCAGAGGAGGAAAACGTGTGGGACAATGATGTATATAGAGCAGAAGAGGAGAACGTGTGGGACAATGATGTATATAGAGCAGAGGAGGAGAACGTGTGGGACAATGATGTATATAGAGCAGAGGAGGAGAACGTGTGGGACAGTGATGTATATAGAGCAGAGGAGGAGAACGTGTGGGACAATGATGTATATAGAGCAGAAGAGGAGAACGTGTGGGACAGTGATGTATATAGAGCAGAGGAGGAGAACGTGTGGGACAGTGATGTATATAGAGCAGAGGAGGAGAACGTGTGGGACAGTGATGTATATAGAGCAGAGGAGGAGAACGTGTGGGACAATGATGTATATAGAGCAGAGGAGGAGAACGTGTGGGACAGTGATGTATATAGAGCAGAGGAGGAGAACGTGTGGGACAATGATGTATATAGAGCAGAGGAGGAGAACGTGTGGGACAGTGATGTATATAGAGCAGAGGAGGAGAACGTGTGGGACAGTGATGTATATAGAGCAGAGGAGGAGAACGTGTGGGACAGTGATGTATATAGAGCAGAGGAGGAGAACGTGTGGGACAGTGATGTATATAGAGCAGAGGAGGAGAACGTGTGGGACAGTGATGTATATAGAGCAGAGGAGGAGAACGTGTGGGATAGTGATGTATATAGAGCAGAGGAGGAGAACGTGTGGGACAGTGATGTATATAGAGCAGAGGAGGAGAACGTGTGGGACAATGATGTATATAGAGCAGAGGAGGAGAACGTGTGGGACAGTGATGTATATAGAGCAGAGGAGGAGAACGTGTGGGACAGTGATGTATATAGAGCAGAAGAGGAGAACGTGTGGGACAGTGATGTATATAGAGCAGAGGAGGAGAACGTGTGGGACAGTGATGTATATAGAGCAGAAGAGGAGAACGTGTGGGACAGTGATGTATATAGAGCAGAGGAGGAGAACGTGTGGGACAGTGATGTATATAGAGCAGAGGAGGAGAACGTGTGGGACAGTGATGTATATAGAGCAGAAGAGGAGAACGTGTGGGACAGTGATGTATATAGAGCAGAGGAGGAGAACGTGTGGGACAGTGATGTATATAGAGCAGAAGAGGAGAACGTGTGGGACAATGATGTATATAGAGCAGAGGAGGAGAACGTGTGGGACAGTGATGTATATAGAGCAGAGGAGGAGAACGTGTGGGACAGTGATGTATATAGAGCAGAGGAGGAGAACGTGTGGGACAGTGATGTATATAGAGCAGAGGAGGAGAACGTGTGGGACAGTGATGTATATAGAGCAGAAGAGGAGAACGTGTGGGACAGTGATGTATATAGAGCAGAGGAGGAGAACGTGTGGGACAGTGATGTATATAGAGCAGAAGAGGAGAACGTGTGGGACACTGATGTATATAGAGCAGAGGAGGAGAACGTGTGGGACAGTGATGTATATAGAGCAGAGGAGGAGAGCGTGTGGGACAGTGATGTATATAGAGCAGAGGAGGAGAACGTGTGGGACAGTGATGTATATAGAGCAGAGGAGGAGAACGTGTGGGACAGTGATGTATATAGAGCAGAAGAGGAGAACGTGTGGGACAGTGATGTATATAGAGCAGAGGAGGAGAACGTGTGGGACAGTGATGTATATTATGTAGTGTAGTAGGAGAACCGCCCGTGCGCTGCCGGGGCCCGAAAGGGGAGTAAAGAATAGCGGCGCTGTACCCTACCAGGCATGTTCGTAAGAGGAGAAAGGAGGGTTAGGCATGGGACTGGCTATCCCATACTGTAAAAAAATAGGCCGAAAAAACTTCACAAATATGAACAAGTCAAAGAAAGATAAAGTTAATCCGCCAACAAGGAAAGAGAAGGGCTCTCTGTCTAAGAGACGTATGACGCAATCCGGAGAAAGCCATAAGGAGTCCGGGTTGCCGACTCACCCTTTGTCTACCAGGAAATCATCCAGAATTGGCACCTGGAATGTTCGTACCCTTAACGAACAGGGAAAAGCGGCACAAGTGGCAGCAGAAATGACCAACTACAAGATAGATATTCTGGGAATGTGTGAAACAAGATGGCTGGGAGCGGAGAGAATAAAATTGAATACAGGGGAGATGATTTTATCATCAGTGACACCAGGAACCAGGAGCACAACATAGCGAAGGGGTAGCTATAATGCTATCAAAGAATGCACAGAAGACACTAATAGAATGGGAGGCAGTGGGACCAAGACTGGTGAGAGCAACATTTAGAACAACCAAAAACAAAATAAAATTACACATTATACAATGCTATGCACCAACCAACGATAAAGATGACTCAGTTAAAGATGATTTTTATAAACAGCTACAATGTCAGATGGATGCAAGACGAGCCAAGGATATTATAATCTTGATGGGAGACCTAAATGCTAAGGAGGGATCAGACAACAGAGGCTTCGAAGAGATTATGGGAAAACATGGACTTGGAGATATAAACGAGAATGGAGAGATATTTGTGAATTTCTGCGCCCTTAATCAAATGAGCCTAGGAGGAACAATATTCCAACATAAAAGAATACACAAAGCTAAATGGGTGTCACCAGATCATAGAACGGAAAATCAAATTGATCACATATGTATAATAAGTTTAAGTCATCCTTACAGGATGTAAAAGTATATAGAGGGGCAGATATAGCTTCTGATCATCATCTTCTGTTAGCCAAACTTAAAATTAAATTAAAAAGGTATACTACAACAAATAAGGGTAGAAAGTATTTCAATGTAGGGTTTCTTAAAGAACAAGGAATTAAAGATAAATTCGCACTCACAATATCAAACAAATACCAAGTCCTCCAACAACTAGAAAATACAATAAATATAGAAGATCATTGGAAACAGGTAAAGGATATATGGAAAGAGACATGCGAAGAAACACTGGGGAAAAGAGAACGCCAGAATAAGGCATGGATGACAGCAGAGACCCTGGATAAAATTAAAGAAAGAAAGAACAAGAAAGCAGACATAAATAAAAGCAAAACAAGAAGTAATAAAGCCAAAACACAGGAAGCTTACACAGAGGTGAACAAAGAAGTGAGAAGATGCATTAAAAGGGATAAGAGGAAATATATAGATTAACTAGCTAAGGAGGCAGAAGAAGCAGCAAATAAAGGGAATATGAAAGAACTGTACAACAGCACAAATAAATTAGGTGGAAAATAAAAACAGATCAACGCCTTTATCAAAGACAAGAAAGGAAATCTGCTTAGTAATATAAGGGAACAAATGGAAAGATGGAAAGAGCACTTTGAAGAACTTTTGAACAGACCCGGCTCAAATAATCCTCCAGATATACTACCAGCAGAAGAAGAGTTACACGTTAACTGCGGAAAACCAAACAAAGAAGAACTAATGAAAGCCATCAAACTATTAAAAGATGGTAAAGCCACAGGACCAGATGAAATTCCTTCGGAAGCCATCAAAGCAGATATTATCACCTCTACCAAGATGTTACATGATCTATTGGATAAAATTTGGGAGAGGGAAGAAATACCTAAAGACTGGAGAGAAGGTTATATGATCAAACTACCAAAGAAAGGAAGTTTACAGTAGTGCACAAATTATAGGGGAATTATGCTACTATCAGTGCCAGGGAAAATATTAGGCAGAATCATTCTGGAGAGACTAAAGAGGCTATAGAGAAACACTTGAGAGATGAACAAGCAGATTTTAGGAAGAACAGATCATGTGCTGATCAAATAACTACCCTACGTATAATAGTTGAACAAAGTTTAGAACTAAAATCCCCACTTTATATTGGATTCATAGATTACGAAAAGGCATTTGATAGTTTAGACAGAAGAATGCTTTGGAAGTTGCTGAGTCATTACGGAATCCCCATAAAGTTTATTAACCTGATAAAAACAATGCATGAAGGAACAAAATGTAGTGTGGTGCATGAAGGCCAGCTTACAGAAGCATTTGAAATAAGAACAGGAGTAAAGCAAGGATGCCTCCTGTCTCCATTTCTCTTTCTACTGGCCATAGATTGGATTATGAAAAGAACTCAAAACAACAGAAATGGGATCCAGTGGTCACTGACCAAACAACTTGATGATTTACACTTTGCTGATGACATAGCTTTCCCATCACACAGCCATCAACAGATGCAGGAGAAAATGAGTATATTAGATGAGAGATCACAACAGCTAGGACTAAAGATTAATAGAGATAAGACCAACATTATGAGAATTAATGCAGTTGGCAATAACCAAATAAAACTAGGAGAAATACCTCTACTAGACGTACACTCTTATATATATCTGGGCAGTAATATAGATAAAGAGGGAGGAACAGAAAATGATACCAAAATAAGGATATCAAAAGCAAGAGGAGCTTTCATTGCACTGGGAAACATATGGAAATCCAAAGAAACATGGAGAATAACAAAATTGATATCACGAAGGTACAGACTTTCATTAATGGATGCTTGCGTAGAATAAAAGGATGGAAATGGCAGGGCAAAGTCACTAACGTGGAATTATGGAAATGTACCGGTCAAATACCAGTGGATAAAGAGATACAGCGAAGACGATGGCGATGGATAGGACACACACTACGGAAGCCAACTGAGAGTATTACACAACAGGCCCTTTTTTGGAATCCCCAGGGGAAAACACAAAGAGGAAGACCAAGGAATTCTTGGAGAAGAAAGATAGAAGCAGAGATGAAGATGATGGGGAAGACATGGAATGATCTTAAAAGAATGGCAAAAAACAGAACGACTTGGAAAGTGTTTGTTGAAGACCTATGCTCCACTGGGAGCTAAAAGGTAGAAGAAGAAGTAGGAGAACGTGTGGGGCAGTGATGTATATAGAGCAGAGGAGGAGAACGTGTGGGACAGTGATGTATATAGAGCAGAGGAGGAGAACGTGTGGGACAATGATGTATATAGAGCAAAGGAGGAGAACGTGTGGGACAATGATGTATATAGAGCAAAGGAGGAGAGCGTGTGGGACAATGATGTATATAGAGCAAAGGAGGAGAACGTGTGAGACAATGATGTATATAGAGCAAAGGAGGAGAACGTGTGGGACAATGATGTATATAGAGCAGTGTAGGAGGAGAACGTGTGAGACAATGATGTATATAGAGCAGAGGAGGAGAGCGTGTGAGACAATGATGTATATAGAGCAGAGGAGGAGAGCGTGTGAGACAATGATGTATATAGAGCAGAGGAGGAGAGCGTGTGAGACAATGATGTATATAGAGCAGAGGAGGAGAGCGTGTGAGACAATGATGTATATAGAGCAGTGTAGGAGGAGAACGTGTGAGACAATTATGTATATAGAGCAGAGGAGGAGAGCGTGTGAGACAATGATGTATATAGAGCAAAGGAGGAGAACGTGTGGGACAATGATGTATATAGAGCAGAGGAGGAGGAGAACGTGTGAGACAATGATGTATATAGAGCAGAGGAGGAGAGCGTGTGAGACAATGATGTATATAGAGCAAAGGAGGAGAGCGTGTGAGACAATGATGTATATAGAGCAAAGGAGGAGAGCGTGTGGGACAATGATGTATATAGAGCAGATGAGGAGAGCGTGAGGAACAATTATGTATATAGAGCAGTGTAGGAGAGCGTGTGGGACAGTGATGTATATAGAGCAGAGGATGAGAACGTGTGGGACAATGATGTATATAGTGCAGATGAGGAGAGTGTGTGGGACAGTGATGTATATAGAGCAGAGGAGGAGAACGTGTGAGACAATGATGTATATAGAGCAGTGTAGGAGGAGAACGTGTGGGACAGTGATGTATATAGAGCAGTGTAGGATGAGAACGTGTGGGACAATGATGTATATAGTGCAGATGAGGAGAGTGTGTGGGACAGTGATGTATATAGAGCAGAGGAGGAGAACGTGTGAGACAATGATGTATATAGAGCAGTGTAGGAGGAGAACGTGTGGGACAGTGATGTATATAGAGCAGTGTAGGAGGAGAACGTGTGAGACAATGATGTATATAGAGCAGAGGAGGAGAACGTCTGAGACAATGATGTATATAGAGCAGTGTAGGAGGAGAACGTGTGGGACAGTGATGTATATAGAGCAGTGTAGGAGGAGAACGTGTGGGACAGTGATGTATATAGAGCAGAGGATGAGAACGTGTGGGACAATGATGTATATAGTGCAGATGAGGAGAGTGTGTGGGACAGTGATGTATATAGAGCAGAGGAGGAGAACGTGTGAGACAATGATGTATATAGAGCAGTGTAGGAGGAGAACGTGTGGGACAGTGATGTATATAGAGCAGTGTAGGAGGAGAACGTGTGGGACAGTGATGTATATAGAGCAGTGTAGGAGGAGAACGTGTGGGACAGTGATGTATATAGAGCAGAGGATGAGAACGTGTGGGACAATGATGTATATAGAGCAGAGGAGGAGAACGTTTGGGACAATGATGCATATAGAGCAGAGGAGGAGAACGCGTGGGACAATGGTGTATATAGAGCAGAGGAGGAGAGCGTGTGGGACAATGATGTATATAGAGCAGTGTAGGAGGAGATCGTGTGGGACAATGATGTATATAGAGCAGTGTAGGAGGAGAACATGTGAGACAATGATGTATATAGTGCAGTGTAGGAGGAGAACGTGTGAGACAATGATGTATATAGTGCAGTGTAGGAGGAGAACGTGTGAGACAATGATGTATATAGAGCAGTGTAGGAGGAGAACGTGTGGGACAATGATGTATATAGAGCAGTGTAGGAGGAGAACGTGTGGCACAATGATGTATATAGAGCAGTGTAGGAGGAGAACGTGTGAGACAATGATGTATATAGTGCAGTGTAGGAGGAGAACGTGTGAGACAACGATGTATATAGAGCAGTGTAGGAGGAGAACGTGTGGGACAATGATGTTATATAGAGCAGTGTAGGAGGAGAACGTGTGAGACAATGATGTATATAGAGCAGTGTAGGAGGAGAACGTGTGAGACAATGATGTATATAGAGCAGTGTAGGAGGAGAACGTTTGGGACAATGATGTATATAGAGCAGTGTAGAAGGATAACGTGTGGGACAATGATGTATATAGAGCAGTGTAGGAGGAGAACGTGTGAGACAATGATGTATATAGAGCAGTGTAGGAGGAGAACGTGTGAGACAATGATGTATATAGAGCAGTGTAGGAGGAGAACGTGTGAGACAATGATGTATATTGAGCAGTGTAGGAGGAGAACGTGTGGGACAATGATGTATATAGAGCAGTGTAGGAGGAGAACGTGTGAGACAATGATGTATATAGAGCAGTGTAGGAGGAGAACGTGTGGGACAATGATGTATATAGAACAGTGTAGGAGGAGAACGTGTGGGACAATGATGTATATAGAACAGTGTAGGAGGAGAACGTGTGAGACAATGATGTATATAGAACAAGTGTAGGAGGAGAACGTGTGAGACAACGATGTATATAGAACAGTGCAGGAGGAGAACGTGTGAGACAATGATGTATATAGTGCAGATGGAGAGAGTGTGTGAGACAATGATGTATATAGTGCAGATGGAGAGAGTGTGTGAGACAATGATGTATATATTGAGACCGAGAATTCTAAATGTGGAAAAGGTATCTGGTCGATCCGGAGGGCTTAGCGGGAATAGCAGATGTATATATAATCAACACCTTACAGGAACAATCAGTTTGCATACGCTGTGAAAAATGCTTCAACGGATGGTGGAGCGGATATGGGGATGCTCCGACTGCAATGAAACTGATTCCATAGATAGAATAATTTTTATATTACAATACATTACCACACTACGCTACGCTACACACCACACACCACCACACCACATTCTATTCTATTCTATTCTATTGCGTTGCCGTTGCCGTTGCCGTTGCCGTTGCCGTTGCCGTTGCCGTTGCCGTTGCCGTTGCCATTGCCATTGCCATTGCATTGCATTGCATTGCATTGCATTGCATTGCATTGCATTGTATTGACATTCCACCCAGAATACACTCAGCAATATGCGCATATGATTTGGCGCTATGGGCTCGCTAGGAAAGTATGTCGGTGGAAGTAGTGCAAGATACCCTAGGTGAACTTGAAAAATGGACGAACACCTGGTACTTACCAATCAACGAAAAAAAACTACATATACAATTTTCAGCCTATCAAGAAACACACTCGATAAAAGACCATACACTCCATATTGACCAAACCCAACATATCTTGGCGTCACCATGAATCGCAGAATGACTTGGAAAAATCAGATAGACAGAGCAAGGGAAAAACCCAGAAAACGAACAAATATTATGAAGAAATTGGTAGGAACGGACTGGGGGACAGACAGCAATATTTTGAAAAGACTATACGTAGGAAGAGTCAGACCAGTTCTAGAGTATGGAGTCACAGCCTGGGCTATGGCTTCAAAATCACACCTTAGCAAAATTAACAGAACCAAGCTGCCCGTATCATCACTGGTGCTATGAAATCTACACCTATCAAGACTCTAGAAACAGTAACAGGTTTACAACCCTTAGATGACAGACGGGTCACTAAAGTATTGCAACAGGCGGAGAAATATAGAATGCTCCTTAGCCACCCCATGCACCAAAGAATAACTGGTTCCGGAATTGTATGACTAAAGAGGAGCAACTTCGTGCAATTGCCAATGAACTAACTACTGGAGACCCAGTGCTTTCCCAAACAATATCGAAACCCTTGGGCCCATCTGATATGTCTCCTCATGGAAAACATAAAATACCAGAACGTAATGAAAATATAACAGGAAGCATGAAAAAGGCACCTAATCAGACACAGAAAGAAAACACGTAGCAGAATAAACGCATACACGATACCTACCCACAGGACTCTTGGCCCCACATATACACAGATGGTTCTACTACAAATGCCCCCAGAAATGGAAGGGGAGGTGTGTTCTTGACGCTGAAAAATTAGGACGCGATCACCAAGCCAATAGCTACTGGGAAATTCTCAAACAACTTTAAAGCAGAAACTGAGGCCATCAGAGATGCTGCAGCACTGGCTACTCAACACAAAAATAACATACACAATGATTCTGACTGATGCACTGTCAGTACTATCAGCTCTAAAAAGCCCCAAGAACAATGAACTAGATGACAACCCTGGATCAACTATGCAATAACTTCCAGAGAGTGGTCATTCAGTGGATACCATCACACTGTAATATACACGGGAACGAACGCGCAGACAAATCAGCTAAAGATGGAGGGAGATTAACACAAGAGAACCATCCGCTCAGTTATGATGAAGCCAAATCCATTCTCAAAGGTCAGTTCCATTAAAAATTGAAACTAGAACACCCAAAGCATAACGAGAGTGACGAATACCACCAACTATCAAGGAGGGATCAAGTCATCATACTTCGCCTACGCACTGACCACAATAGAATGAGAAATCACATGTTCACCAAATTCAAAATAGGTACAATCAGCCTATGCCACTGTACACTGGACAATATGACTATAAAACATGTCCTACAGGATTGCCCCCAGTACACATACCTGAGAAGAGCAATGTGGTCCACGCCCACCTCCCTGGAAGAGAAACTATATGGGGCAATCGATTCGCTTAAACAGACAGCTGACTTCATGAGAGAGTCTGGAATCCTACACTGATTGAGTCTTGATCGCAGAGAGAGAGAGAGAGAGAGAGAGAGAGAGAGATTGTATTGTATTGTATTGTATTGTAATGTAATGTAATGTATTGTATTGTATTGTATTATTATATTACATTATATTATATTGCTTCATCCCTTTCGAGCCGTAGCCGTATGCCAGCGTTATTCCTCTCTTGATATGATGATGATGCTTAATATGATTAAAATGCTGTCGATGCCGCTTCCGCCAGCGCGCGTAGGATTCAGCGTTGTGAAGACCAGCACCTACTATATCCTCCCTTCTTTGCTGCAACTGAATTAATTACAGCGACCGCCCACCAGTGGCGTCGCTAACCTTGGTTGTTGACTTGACGACTGCAGCAATGACGGCTCATTAAGAACAGAGCCTTCAACCACTTGGAGCTGCCACTCTGTTGATGCTGTGAAGTCTCCTTACACCTTGAGCCTTCACGTGCCTGTTGTTCAGCGTCTGACCCCAACGTCTGGTTTACACTGTCTCCCACGCCCGCATGACCTGGCACGATTGAACAGCACAATCACCCAGGACTTGTACGGTCGGACTTGTTCGACTGCTTGGAGGCTATGAAGGGGAACCCCCCTACTGTGTCGGCAAGTGTTGGGACACTCTGTCCTTGTCTGATACTAATGGCCAATTGATCGTCTCTTGTAGTATTCCCGTTAGTGACTGACAACCCAGCGTTCTCTTTCACTGGGGACAGACAATTACAGCTAGCGCTATAAGAACATCACTGAGCACTAGGTAAAACACAGTCCTGAGGTTTTTATTCTCATAAGAACTAATTCACATGTCACAATCTCAAGTTACAATTATGATGGTATTTCAGCCGCCTAGCACACACATCTTGAATACTCTCCTGCCTCACTCTACTCGTGGTTGTCAATAACTTCAGCCACAAGCACTCAATGCAGCCTAGCACACACATCTTGAATACTCTCCTGCCTCACTCTACTCGTGGTTGTCAATAACTTCAGCCACAAGCACTCAATGCAGCCTAGCACACACATCTTGAATACTCTCCTACCTCACTCTACTCGTGGTTGTCAATAACTTCAGCCACAAGCACTCAATGCAGCCTAGCACACACATCTTGAATACTCTCCTGCCTCACTCTACTCGTGGTTGTCAATAACTTCAGCCACAAGCACTCAATGCAGCCTAGCACACACATCTTGAATACTCTCCTGCCTCACTGTAGACTCGTGGTTGTCAATAACTTCAGCCACAAGCACTCAATGCAGCCTAGCACACACATCTTGAATACTCTCCTGCCTCACTCTACTCGTGGTTGTCAATAACTTCAGCCACAAGCACTCAATGCAGCCTAGTACACACGTCTTGAATACTCTCCTGCCTCACTCTACTCGTGGTTGTCAATAACTTCAGCCACAAGCACTCAATGCAGCCTTGCTGCTACTCACAATGTTGGGCGATCTGGGTTTCACTTCCCTTCACCAATATGGTGATATAGTGGAGAATCATACTCCGTTTCGCGCCCTGTCTTAATCCCCAGGACCCTTGCGAGCTATTACGATACTTGATACGAACTGTCGTGTACTATGACACATAGCTTCATATGATTTCTTCTCTTGAAGCTAACCAGGGAATTGCTCTCGACTTGACGACTAATTGTTCGTTATACGCTGGCACAACTACATTACATGCTAACTTCCCTTGAAGCTAATTCAGTGCTATATTCACACTTTGATGATAATAATGTTCGTGTACTATGACACACTACATGAGATACTTACTTCTCTTGAAGCTAACTCAGTGCTATATTCACACTTTGATGATAATAATGTTCGTGTACTATGACACACTACATGAGATACTTACTTCTCTTGAAGCTAACTCAGTGCTATATTCACACTTTGACAATAATGTTCATGTAATGTTCATACCAGCGCTCCTGGAAACCGAATCTTTTCCCTGTCGCGTCCTTACACCAACTAACTTGTAGATCGCTCTCGGTTATACTGGCTCCCCCTTGATCCCCAGTACCGGCCGTAACACCAAAAAAAAAAAAAAAAAAAAAAAAAAAACCGTCTGTATCGGATCCTCGCCACTTCTCGAATGAATCTAAAATCTACCAATTCCTGCCTTTGCCTGCTTAACTCCCCTTGTCTCGTTTCTAATCATGCTTCGCGTTTTTCTCCTAATCTTCCCTTTCAGGAAAAAAAACTACTATTTTATTATCAACAGATTTCCTACTTGTTCCAAGCCAGCGCATTTCGCTTAATCCTAAAATATTATATTATATTACATTATATTATAAAAGTAAAGGTTCCCACCATGCCTTGCTAGTCGTATGGGGAATATGGTGTTAGTGGACATATTTTTCGAAGACCACGACACATTTTTGGGTGATGTGATCGGTATCACGCCAGGCCGCCTATACTTCCCATAAAAATTGGCTGAGGATTATATTATATTATAATTTAAATGCCAAAGTTTCATCTTCCTTGGAACACGAAGATCAATGTGACTACATAAGAAAACAAGTTATTGTTTTTCTGTGTACATTGATATTCGACATTTAAAAATGTGACATAAATGTAGTATACAAGTTGTAAAAAAAAAAGGAAAAAAATATAACACCTCCGACGGGACTCGAACCCGCAATCCCCGGCTAGCACTACTCTTTTTGTCAATAGGAGGCCGATGCCTTATCCATTAGGCCACGGAGGCGCCATACGAATAAGCATTAACGTCGGAAGCCTTTCATTATACAATAATTGGAAATAGTTTCACATATTTGTAATTTCTAACAACATAAAATAATAGTGAAAAAAAGAAAGAAGCGGATCAAGATGGCGGGTGTTTTTATATTCGGAGTGTAGATTGTGTGACTAAAGTGATTTAATATATTGTGTTTCCAACAGGATATAATTTTCGAAAAGTTGTGTAAAATTTTCTACCAAGGAGGATAAGAACTGATAAGTACTTTTTAAAATGTAACCAGCTAAAGTTTTATATTTAGATCGTGAAAGATCACATGTGAGACCTTAGCGATCAAACACGTGGGGGGAAACATCAGTGGGGCTAAACCCCCCAACGTGTGTTTTTCTTAAGTTAAGCCCTTAACTTACGACAGGCTCAGCAGGTCGGTAAGGGATAAATATTTTATGCTCAGAGAAATACTCATAAGATGGAGATTAAAGTAGCAACGATAAATATATGCGGGATAAAAAATAAAGAAGTCGAACTTATAGAAGAAATGACAAAAAGGGAAATTAAAATACTAGGATTAGCGGACACCAGAGTAAAAGGACAACAGATAAAGAAAACACACGTGAACTACGCGAAAATATTATCAGGAATCGACAACACAGAAAGAGCAACACATGAAGTAGGTTTTATCATCGACCCAGAACACGCAAAGAACATTCTAGAAATAAAATATGATTCAGAAAGAATTATCACAATTAAACTACTAGATGACGATAGAAAAACAAATTACATTCAAATCTATGCCCCATGCAACAACAATGAAAGAGACAGCGAAGAATTCTACGACACATTGAATGAAATCATTAACAAGATTGACGAAAGCGACGACATGTTAGTGATGGGAGATTTTAATGGAAGGCTTGGAAACGCAACAGTAAGAACAGAGATATTCTGGGACCCATTGGCGATAAAACAGCTGAAATAAACGAAAACGGAAGCAGACTGCTGGATCTATGCAATCTAAATGATTTATTTATCACCAATACATTCTTCAAACACAGAGAGTCGCAAGTATACACCTGGTACAAATAGAATGACACAACATGCAGAAGCCAGATAGATTTTATACTAACAAGGAAAGAGAACAAGAAAAGAGTAACCGACAGCAGAGCAATCCCAAATATTACAGACGATACGGATCACAAGATGGTTATGATCACACTAAGACAGCCAAAAATAAAGAGAACATACGAAAACAAAACAAAAAAAGAAGCGAAAAGAACAGACAATAAAAATAAAACAACTAAAAGATCAAGAAACAAGGAAAACCCTAGAAGAAAAACTAACAGAGGAATTTAAGAAACTCCCTAACGAAGTAAGCACAGTAGAAGAGGAGTGAAAACAATTTAAAGAAACAGTAACCAACATCTCTAAAACAGTTTGTGGAACGAAGCTAAGAACAAGAGAGGGGAAAAAGAGCACCCCGTGGTGGAACGAAACAATCCGAGAAGCAATTAAGGAAAAGAAGAAACTGTTTAAAAATTGGAGGGAGAACAAGAACCAATAAAAATATGAAAAATATGCCTTAGTTCGAAAAAGAGTTAAAATGTTAATCAAAGAAGCTAAGCAAAAGAATTGGACAGAATTCGGACAAAACATGAGCAGGGACTTCAAGACAGCCACAAGAGATTTCTACAAAGCAGTAAAAGCCACAAGAGCGAGAAAAGAAACAACGATCCTACTGAGCAGATAAGTGACAATAACGGACAGCCAATATCAAATAACAATGTATGCAACATAGATGGAAAGATATTTTGAAGACCTGTTAAGCATACCAACTACCAATAAGACAACAAAAACCACGGCAGAACTCACAAATACTGAACCCAACATCATGAAAGAGGCAATCGAAGAAGTAATCAAATATGCACAAAAAAATAAAGCACCGGGGATAGATAACATACCAATAGAAATAATAGCAGCAGCAGGAGAAACAGGAATGCAATGGCTTCACAGAATATTTAATGAAGCATGACACCAACAACAAGCCCCAGAAGACTGGCAACAGGCAATCATCATACCAATATGGAAAAAGAAAGGTAGCAAAAGAGACTGCAATCAATATAGAGATATATCTATTCTCAGCCATGCAGGAAAGCTATACGCCAAAATCTTGGAAAAAAGGCTAAGACCAATAATAGAACTACAGTTAAGCGATTCTCAAATGGGGTTCCGAAAAAAAAACAGAGGATGTACCGACGCACTATTCACACTAAAACAGCTTGCAGAAAAAACGACAGAACACAATCAAAACTTATACATAGCCTTCATTGACCAGGAAAAAGCATTCGACAGAGTAAACAGAGAACAACTGTGGGAGATACTAACAACATACGGAGTAGGCCAACATCTAACCAACCTTATTAATAGTCTCTACGTTAACAGCAGCTGCAGGGTCAGAACAGCAGCAGGCTACACAGACCACTTCGAAGTCAGATCAGGCGTAAGACAGGGATGCGTACTATCTCCCCTACTGTTTATTACATACATGGATCAAATATGCAAGCTAGCCAACCCATCAGAGACAGAGGAGATCAACGAGCTTCTATTTGTAGACGATCAGGCACTAATACATGAAACAATAGAAGACCTACAAGAACACTTAAACAAACTCAACATCTCAGGCACACAATACAACATGAAAATCAACATCAACAAAACAGATGTCATGAATGCCGCCAAAAATAAACAGAACATCAACATAACTATAGAAGGCAGACAACTAAAACAAGTAAAGGAATTCAAATACCTAGGAAGTCTAATGACAAACGATAATTCTCAAACAGCAGAGATAGAACCAAGATGCAACAAAGCTTGTCAAATCATCGGACAGTTATCACCACTACTGTCCAACAAGGAAATAACTCTGGAGGCAAAATAAGCACTATACAATACAATCTTCATCCCAACGTTGTGCTACCAATGCCAGACCTGGACCCTAGATGCAAGAACAATAAGGAAAATAACCTCTACAGAGATGAAATGTGTGAGACGAATGACAGGAAACAGTCATGACACCAAGCTATCCAGTATTTTCTCTCTTTGTCGTCCGCGATCTCTCTTTCCTTTTATTTTGCCAGTTGTAACCAAGTATTCCAACTTTCCTCTTCTCATGATGCGCCCAAAAATGTTGATTGCTTCTTTCTGATGTTTTTTAAGATCTCCCTTTTTGTGTTGGCCTCTTTGAGAACTTCCTCATTGGTCTTTTAAGCTGTCCAGGGAACTTTCAACATTCTTCTGAGAAATCCCATCTCTGTGGCCTCTAATCGTCTTTTCATTAGTTTGTCTATTGTCCATGATTCGCTTCCATAGGTCAGAATTGGTTCCATATAGCATCGATGAACTCTCTTTCTCATTTCTATTGACATAGATTTGTTGCATAAGATAGTTTTCATTTTCTGAAATGCTATTTTGGCCTGAGCTATTCTGTTTTTTTTTTTATTTCTGTGTTGCATCTTCCATCTGATGTTATTATTGTGCCCAAGTATTTGAAACGTTGCACTTGTTTCAGATTTGTCTTGTTTATTTTTATGCTGCATGATGGTGATGTTTGTTTCTTCGATATAACCATTACTTCTGTTTTCTTACTGTTCAGACTGAGACCTTTCTTGTTGCTTTCTTTTACTATTATGTCTATCATTTCTTGCAGCTCATTCTCTGTCTCTGCTATTAAGACTGTGTCATCCGCATACTGTAAATTATTTATGTTGTGACTACAACTCCATTTTTTATCTACTATTGATCTCATAATATATTCGCTGTAAAGTGAAAACAAATCCGGCGACAGAACACAGCCTTGTCTGACTCTGTTTTATAAGTTGAAATTGTCCTGTTTGGTTGTTAATTCGTATAGCTGCTGTTTGTTGCCAGTACATGTTTTTTTATGAATCACAAATCCTTGCCATCAATGTTTAATTTCTCCAGCATATTGATTATTTTCATATGCTTTACTTTGTCAAATGCTTTCGTGTAGTCTATAAAGCACATATATAGATCTTTCTTTACTTCTATAGATCTTTCTATCAATGTTCTTAAAATGTATATTGTATTATTGGCGCCCTTTCCTTCCACAAATCCACATTGTTCCTCACTTATTTCTGGTTTTATTTTGTTTCTTACACGTCTCATGATTATTCTTAGTAATATTTTAGTCATATGGCTCATGAGACTAATAGTGCGATGGTCTTCACAATCAGTGGCGCCTGACTTCTTCGGTAAGGCTACAAAGAAAGATTTTTAGTAGATCTTCAGGTATGTGTCCAGTGTTATATATGTTATTGAGTAATTTTGTTATGACTTGTACTCCCAGCTCTTCTAATGCATTTATCTCTTCGATTGTTATATTGTCGGGACCTGGAGCTTTGCCTCTTTTTATGTGTTGAAATGCGTCCTCCACTTCACTCTGCATTATTGGTGGTCCTGTGCCTTCATTAAAATTGTTTAATTCTGGTCTGTCATCATTAATAGCTTACGTTTTATTTTTTTTACAGTTGATTGTGTTGTGCGTAAAGTTTGTGAAGTTATAGTCTAACTGTCAAATGACATAACGTGCAGAGGCATTTTCGTTTATTGCTAAATAACATTATGTAATTTTTTGATGATATTCTAACTTTGCCCTTTCAGTCCTGGACTCTGCTATAGTCCGGGTCCTCGGTCAACCTTAAGTTGGTCGCCAATTTTGTGAAGCTTCAACTCGAGCAGGAAGCAGGCAGATTCGTAGAAAAATGGAATATCATCATTAAGTAGCGGACCTGCTGGCGTAGGTGATCATGTCTTTCTATAATTTCGATTTCGACAGTTATTTATCATTTCTGTTGTTGACCTTCTGCCAAGCCATTCTTTTAAGCTGTCTGTTATTTTTTCTCTTTGTTTTCCTCTATCCCTATCTCTTTGTCCCTCAATTTTTCCAGTTGTTACAATATATTCCAGTTATTCCCTTCTCATTACATGGCCAAAAAATGATGATTGTTTCTTCCTAATATTGGAAATTAGCTCTCTTCTTGCTTTGACCTTTCTCAGAACCTCTTCATTACTCTTCTTAGCTGTCCATGGTACTCTCAACATTCTTCTGTAAAACCACATTTCTACAGACTCCAGTGATTTTCTTGTCTGTTGTCCTATTGTCCATGATTCGCATCCATATGTTAAGACTGACTCTAAATAACATTTAAGAACTCTTTTTCTTGTTTCTATTGTCAAAAATGGATTGTATAGTATCTTCCTCATTTTTTGGAAAGCTGCTTTTTCCTGAGCCATTCTGCATCTCACCTCTTTTGTACATCTTCCGTCTGAGATTAACAAAGTTCCCAAATATTTAAATTCATTTACCTGTTTTAATATTGTTCTACTTGTCTTTATTTTGCACTGAGGTGATGTATTCTCTACCATTACCTCTGTCTTTTTGCTATTAAGGCTGAGTCCTTTATTTTTGCTTTCTTTCACTATAATGTCCAACATTTCTTGTAACTCATTTTCACTCTTAGCGATCAGCTAAGTATTGTAATTTGTATCATCAGCATACCTTAGATTATTTATATTATGACCTCCAATTGTTATTCCAGGCATGCCCCTTATGGATCTTAAAATAATCTCACTATAAATATTAAACAAATCTGGTGACAGCACACAATCTTGTCTAACACCCTGTTTTATTTGTTGAAACATTCCCAATTGGTTTCCAGTTCTTATGGCCGCTGTTTGTTGCCAGTACATGTTCTTTATTATTCTTAGATCTGTCCTGTCTACGTTTATACTTTCTAAAATGTTGATTATTTCATGGTGCTTTACTTTGTCAAATGCTTTGCTGTAATCTATGCAACATAGGTATAGATCTGTTTTCACCTCTATGGCTCTTTCTACAAAAAGATCTTATGATATAAATGGCATTGCTTGTTCCTTTATCTCTAACAAAACCACACTGTTCATCGCTAATTTCTGGACTGATTTTGTTTCGCACTCTTCGCATGATGATTCTTAGTAATATCTTAGTCATATGACTCATAAAGCTTATTGTGCGATGATCATCGCATTCAATCGCACCCGATTTCTTTGGTAGGGCTATGAATATTGATTTGAGCATGTCGTCTGGTATATATCCGCTGTTGTAGATATCATTCAATATTTTTATTATTATATATATTCCAAAATCACCCATGGCTTCAATCTCTTCTTTAGTTATATTATCTGGTCCAGGAATTTTTTCCTACTTTCATATTGCGCAAGGCATCTACCACTTCGTCTCTGAGTATTTCTGGTCCTTCTCCATTATCCTTCATATTTACTTCCGTTCGTTCATCATTATAAAGATCTTTAATGTATTCTGTCCATCGTTCCCTTATGTTTTCTTGATCGATCAAAAGTTCTCCTTCCTTTGATTTTAGACATCCACTTTTTTATTGCGTTTTTCTTCCTGTTAATTCCTCAATTTGTTTGTACATGTATATAGCTTTAGCATCTCCTTTTTGTTGCATTTCAATCTCTTTGCATCTGTCTTGTAGCCATGCTTCTTTTGCTTCATTGCATTTTACTACAATTTCTTTATTTAATCTCTTATACTCATCTTTATTTTCTTTATTTCTTCTTCTTGTATCCATTAGCTGCAAAATGTCATCTGTCATCCATTTCTTTCTTGAATTTGTCCTCACTGGTGGTATGAACTCTTTTGATGTTTGTTGCATTGATTATTTTAGCATTTCCAACTGTTCATCAATGCTTTGTATTTTCTCTATTGCATTGTACCGATTCTGAATTGTGATTTTATATTTGTCTTGCAGCTTCTTGTCTGATTTTAGTAAATCTAAATTTAACTTGATGTTAACCGAGGCTCGTTTTGTTGTTTTTAATTTTACTCTAAGCTTTCCCACAACTGGTACATGATCACTATTGCAATCTGCCCCTGGTCTAGTTTTCAAACACACCAGACTGTTTCTAAAGCTATTGCTTATCATTATATAATCAATTTGATTACGTGCGTTGTCCCCTTGGCTTTTCCATGTCCACAGACATCTTGGATGTTGCTTAAATTAGGTGTTTCCTATCATCATGTTGTGTGTTCTTGCCCAGTCAATACGTTTCTCACCTCTTTCATTCCTCTCGCCTAAGCCACAATGGCCAACTACTTCCGCAACTCTTTCCTTTCCTACTTTTGCGTTAAAATCCCCTAGAGCTATGGTGTTTTAATGTGGTTTGCATTTATGAAGTGCCTAATTTAACTCGTTGTAAAATTTATCAATTGTTTCCTCTAGACTGTCTGCTGTTGGTGCCTAAACTTGTATAAGATTTATGTCTATTGACTTTCCATTCAATTTCACTAAAAGGACTCTGTCAGATATTGGGTAAATGCCTTTCACTGTTCTTGCACTTTCTGCATCCAAGATGATACCTACTCCTCTTTGGTGTTCAGTACCTCAAGAATATATTTTATGTTTATCAGAATACATCTCCCCTGATCCAGTGTATTTCATTTCGCAAAGTCCCAGTATTTGTAAACCCATTCTTTTCATTTCTTGTATGTTTTCTAGTTTACCCTTCTGCATGAGTGTTCTCACATTCCAAGTACCTATCTTTAGAGTTTGTTTTATCTTTATTTTGCTTACAGTAGCTTGATGACGATCGGGTATCACCTGTAGCACATGATGTCTCTACCAAAAGAGGGTTTTCCATTGGAATCCCCCTTAACGTTATTGCCGTGATTTCTATTGTTGTGGCGATTCATGATTGTACAAAGAAATTACGACGGTGGTTTTCTGTTGCCTTCCGTCGATTTGTTTACGGTTGGCTCCGCTAGCCTTTGACTAAAATGTCTCACCCACAAGGCAGTGGGGTTGTTTTACTTCGAGGTACCCTCCCTTAGCCTTTTACTCTCCTGAGCTTACCTGCAAGGCATCAGGAGGACAGCCACAGGTTGTACTGCTGCTACTGCTACTACTGTAATAGGGAGATAGATATAAAGAAAGAAGACGGATGGGCGAAGAGAAAGACATAGAGGCTGCATGTAAGGAGGGTGTATTGGTAACGTGAATTTCAGCTCAAAGGGTGGTGGTGGAGTGTGAAAATGTGAAGTTGTGAGTGGGATTCACAGGTTACGAATGAGACGGTATAAAGGAATAGAAGGGGATTTGTTGTGAGTGGTATGAGAGATTGAGTAGCGAGAACATGTGGGGCGAGTGAACAGTGGTCGCCAGTGACTGGGCCGACTTGGCCAAGAGTCCCAAAAAACAATTTTAGTTGTGGACAGTATCAAGTGAGAGTGTGCGACGAATGGTCGAATGGGAAATAAAAAAAAATTAAAAAATATAGACCAAAGCAGAATCAAACCCGTACTTTTTTCTGTTGTTGATTATTTGTCAATTTTTCCTAGTGTTGTAAACATACCTCTTCCTCTGAATTGATTCGCTCATTATCGCCTCGGAAGTTTCCCTCTATAATAATATTCATTTATTATTATTTGCCTCCAGCCTAAACCACTGGAAACTACTATTCGTGCTGTTTCGTCCTAATTGTTTGTATGCAACGCAAGTATTCAGCCCTATCCTATCCGCGAGATACGTGTCTTAACAGGAAAAAATACAGATACACTATGTATTTCCGAGCTATGATCGCAAATTTATGCTATAGTCATGAGAACACCTGCGCGAAAGACATTGCTTACGAAGCTATTTTTTAGTTAGCTGAGTGGCAGCGTTCCCTAGCGTTTGGCTTTTCGTGGCAAGGCGCTGTGCCACTGAGTACGGGTTCGATCCTGCTTTGCTCCATATTTTTTTCTGTTGTTGATTATTTGCCAATTTTTACGAGTGCTGTAAACATACCTCTTCCTCTGAATTGATTCCCTTTTTTGGAATCCCCAGGGGAAAAAACAAAGAGGAAGACCAATAAATTCTTGGAGAAGGCAGACAGAAGCAGAGATGAAGATGATGGGGAACACATGGAATGATCTTAAAAGAATTGCAAAAAACAGAACGACTTAGAAAGTGTTTGTTGAAGACCTATGCTCCACTGAAGAAGAAGACAGTAAATAGGAAATATCTGCTTGTAAATAAATATGCAAAGACAGCTCTACTTCCATTAGGACACAGATGGTGTTGTTTGATTGCAATAAAAATGACTGTTGTACTTACTTCTTGTGGTTTGGGTCAAATAATTAAACCAGCCATGCACTGCTAATGACTCCTTGTCGCGTTGAACTAAAGAGAGATCACACAGTTAGAACCAGTGGCGTATATTGGTTTTGATGTCTGGGCTACCACTGACATAATAAATACATACGTTATATTCAGTAGGCTAACATGAAGTAATATTTGCTAATGACATCAATACATTTTAAATTACTTACTTATTTATAGTAAACTCTATCCGTCTTGCTTGGGATGAAAATGTCTCGATGACTTTGTCATTGAAAGTATTGTTGGGTTGGTTTATACGTTTCTGAAGGAATGATTTCTCAATGGACATTATTGCCAAACCAGATAAGCGTTCATGTGTCTGAGTTGAGCGACAATAAGATTTGATTCTCTTGAGAGCAGAAACAGTTCTATCTACATATGCTGATGCGCATAGCATAGTTATAAAAAGGTTGGGAAGTTCCGGTAATCAGAACATAGTTTCACTTTCACTTTGTGACGCTTCTGATAGGCTAGAGCTAAAAATAACCCATGAAACCGCATTTTGTATAGGTAGCTCTCGCCCGTATAATTTTGACGGGAATTTGTTATTGTCAAGGTCATTAATTCTAGGTAGGAGAGAAGAGAAATGTACCGCTGTTGATTAGCGGTTTCAGGTACTATTTTTTTTACAGTAGTTTCGACTTCATTCACAAACGTTATAGTGGTCATAGGAAAACCTCGCTTTAATAAATGCAAATCAAAAGCAAATAAATCATATTGGCCTACGAAATGTGTAATAGAATATTCGAAAGTTTGTAATATAATTATGAAAAAAATATAATAAATTATCACTTCCTTTTGTATTTCGTTAATATGTTCAGGCTACCGGCGGTAGCTGCGGTAGCATAGAGAATACGCCACTGGTTAAAACGGGTTGTGGTGTGTGTCACAACGGAAATCATCAACGCGAGGTACTAGTACAGACAGATGCACCGGTCACGGGGCTTATCAGTCTCAGTTAGCACCCTTCATCAGTTAGACTTCAAGTGAAAATCGATCGAAGATATACGGCGACAAAATCATGCCATGACAGGCGCAAACCAGGCGAGTACAAGTAAGTCGACATCAGGAGCAGTGTGTTTTAAAGCCAAAAGACCAGTATTCATTTCACTCACACGTAAGGAAGCGAGGTGAAGGTCGAAGGTATTCACAAGATTGTGGGGGAAATAGCACAGCAAGGCTGGACAGGTGAGAATCGTCGTGAGTTAATAATTAACTGTCAAGTAATTTGATGCTAAACAAAGTTATAAACTGTATCATCATCATGTGCCATACCGGTTGGCGTAGGTGATCATGTCCCTCCACAATCTTCTATCTACAGTGCATCGTATCAGTTCTGTTGTTGACTGTTTTCCATGCCAGGACACCATGCTGTCAAGTATTTTCTCTCTTTGTCGTCCGCGATCTCTCTTTCCTTTTATTTTGCCAGTTGTAACCAAGCATTCCAACTTTCCTCTTCTCAGGATGTACCCAAAAAATGTTGATTGCTTCTTTCTGATGTTTTTTAAGAGCTCCCTTTTGTGTAGGCCTCTTTGAGAACTTCCTCATTGGTCTTTTTAACTGTCCAGGGAACTTTCAACATTCTTCTGAGAAATCCCATCTCTGTGGCCTCTAATCGTCTTTTCATTTGTTTGTCTACTGTCCATGATTCGCTTCCATAGGTCAGAATTGGTTCTATATAGCACCGATGAACTCTCTTTCTCATTTTTATTGACATAGATTTGCTGCATAAGATATTTTTCATTTTCTGAAATGCTATTTTGGCCTGAGCTATTCTGCTTTTTATTTCTGTGGTGCATCTCCCATCTGATATTATTGTGCCCAAGTATTTGAAACATTGCACTTGTTTCAGATTTGTCTCGTTTATTTTTATGCTGCATGATGGTGGTGGTTGTTTCTTCGATATAACCATTACTTCTGTTTTCTTACTATTCAGACTGAGACCTTTCTTGTTGCTTTCTTTTACTATTATGTCTATCATTTCTTGTAGTTCATTCTCTGTCTCTGCTATTAAGACTGTGTCATCCGCATATCGCAAATTATTTATGTTGTGACCGTTGACTTCAATTCCTTTTTTGTCTACTATTGATCTCATAATATATTCGCTGTAAAGTGAAAACAAATCCGGTGACAGAACACAGCCTTGTCTGACTCCTTGTTTTATATATTGGAATTGTCCTGTTTGTTAATTCGTATAGCTGCTGTTTGTTGCCAGTACATGTTTTTTTTATGATTCGCAAATCCTTGCCATCAATGTTTAATTTCTCCAGCATATTGATTATTTCCACATGCTTTACTTTGTCAAATGCTTTCGTGTAGTCTATAAAGCACATATATCGATCTTTCTTTACCTCTATAGATCTTTCTATCAATGTCCTTAAGATGTATATTGCATTATTGGTGCCCTTTCCTTCCACAAATCCAAATTGTTCCTCACTTATTTCTGGTTTTATTTTGTTTCTTACACGTCTCATGATTATTCTTAGTAATATTTTAGTCATATGGCTCATGAGACTAATAGTGCGATGGTCTTCACAATCAGTGGCGCCTGACTTCTTCGGTATGGCTACAAAGATAGATTTTAGTAGATCTTCGGGTATGTGTCCAATGTTATATATGTCATTGAGTAGTTTTGTTATGACTTGTACTCCCAGCTCTCCTAATGCATTTATCTCTTCGACTGTTATATTGTCAGGACCTTGAGCTTTACCTCTTTTCATGTGTTGAATTGCGTCCTCCACTTCACTCTGCATTATTGGTGGTCCTGTGTCTTCATTTGAACTGTTTAATTCTGGTCTTTCATAATCATAGAGTTATATAGACTATATAGGTCAGAAATTAACGAGCAACGAGTAGAAATAATAAAAATGATGGGAAGGCATTAGTAGGAGATAAAAACAGTGTGACGTGATATATATTATTCCAGTGCGATATTCCACAGATGCTTACTTAGAAAGACAAAACAATATGAAGTGTTATATGTTAGTGCATTGTGTTATTCTACAGCGGTATACTTAATTAGGACAAAATAATATGATGTGTGATATGTATTATTGCATTGTTATTCCACAGCAGGTTACTTAAAGGGTACAGATGCGATGTGTGATATGTATTCTTCCTTTTCTTCATTTTCTTCTTCTTCTGCTATCTTTCCTCGATTGCCGTTGGCGTCGAGGGGAGATACAATCTGCGATTCTTTGCTCTTCTGTTGGCCTCTTCTGGTGTTATCCCTCCTAGTGACTCTAGTATTCCCTTTATACATCTCTTTCTCGGTCTTCCTCTTAATCTGGCGTTTTTGTAGTGTTTGTTTATGGCTCTTTGGGTCATTGTTAGTTCTTTTTGTCTTGTTATGTGGCCGAACCAATTTATCTGTTGTTTCTTTATGTATTCGATGGCTGTTTCAATTTCGAGTTTCTTCCTCAGGTCAGTGTTTCTTACTCTGTCCCTTAAGCTGTTTCCTGTCATTCTTCTGACACATTTCATTTCGGTGGTCGTTATCTTCCTTATTGTTCTAGAGTCCAGCGTCCAATTCTGGCACTGATAGCACAGAGTTGGTAGAAAAATTGATTTGTATATTGCCCTTTTTGCTTCCGTAGTTATTGCTTTGTTTTTAAATAGTGTTGATACTTGGCCTATAACTTGGCATGCTTTGTTACACCTTATATCTATCTCTGTCTCTTGGTTATTGTCTTGTGTTAACGTGCTACCCAGAAATTTAAAATTGCCTACTTGCTTCAAAGATGTATTATCTATTATGATGTTTAGTTTTTCTTTCTTTCTCGCTATTGCCAGTACTTCGGTTTTGTTTATGTTGACCTTCATGTTATATTGTTTACAAGTGTTGTTTAGCCTATTGATATGTTCTTGCATATCTTCAGTTGTTTCATGTATCAGAACTTGGTCGTCTGCAAATAGTATTTCATTTATTTCTTCCTCTCTTCTGCTGTTTTCTGGTACGTATATTTCGTTCTCTTTTGTGTTATCGCTTGTTATCATCCGTGTTGGTATACTTCTTTTGATTGGGCATGCTAATTTGCATATATTGTCCATATATGTGATGAAAAGTAAAGGGGAAAGCACGCAACCCTGTCTTACTCCGGAGATAATGGGGAAATGTTTAGAGTAGCCTGTTGAAGATCTTACTGTAGTGCGACTCCTTTCATAGAGGCTCTTGCATATCTCTACTAGGTGGTGACTCACTCCGTACAAGGGCAATACGGACCACAGTTGACACTGTCCACCCTATTGAACGCCTTTTCTTGGCCAATAAAAGCTGTATATAGTGTTTTATTATGCTCTATTGTTTTCTCCGCTAGTTGTTTTATGATAAATATGGCATCTGTGCAACCTCTGTTCCTGCTGAAGCCCATCTGAGCATCGCTTAGTTGTGGGTCTATAATTGGTCTCAATCTTTTTTTCAACTATCTTGGCATATAACTTCCTTGTGTGGCTTAATAGCGATATTCCTCCATATTGGTTGCAGTCTCTTCTGTTGCCCTTCTTTTTCCATTTTGTAATATAATGGACTGTTTCCAATTGCCTGGGACTTGCAGTTGTATCCATGCAGCTTTGAATATTATATATATATATATATATATATATATATATATATATATATATATATATATATATATATATATATATATATATATATGTGTGTGTGTGTGTGTGTGTGTGTGTGTATTATTGCGTTGTTTTATTCCACAGCGGGTTACTTAATGGGTAGAGAAACATGTAAAGGGAAATACGCAAAAATGCACACAAACAGAAATAAAAGATCACACAGATATGGCTACACAGATGGTGGAAAAAGAAACAAAGAATAGGGTGACAGTGACGGACAGACAAACATACATAAAGGATAGGAGAATACAGGTAGTTATTATTAATGGGTAGTAACAGTGAAAGATAAAGACAAAGTCAGTCAAACGCCAGGTAGGAAGAAGAAAATATTAAGCAGTGAAGTAGGATGTAGTAGTGGCATAGAGGAGGATATATTACCAAGTGCAAGGCACATATTAGATAGAACACATAGATTAGAATCAATAGCCATGATTAAAAACAAGAGATTGCTGAAAATAGAAGACATAGGAGATGCAGAAACGAAGGATGGATCTTGGAGACTTAACTGCAGGCGAGATAGCAGAGTTGGCATCGAAGAACGTGTCACAGGAAACAAAGGACAAATTTGCTAGAATGCAAAGAGAGCAAGAGGAAAGAATATTTAAGGATACATCCTATGCGCAAAAGAGAAAGTCAACCTTATGATTATAGGAGGCTATAGAGGCCAGTTTTAGAGAAATGGAGTAGGTTCCCTGAAGAGATTAAGTTAAGAGGAGGGAAGTATAAGAGTAGTAAGTGGTGGTACTAAGTAATCGTTAGGTAGGGCAACGACTACAGAATACAATCTAATAGGGAGATAGAAAGAAAGAAAGAAGACGGATGGGTGAAGAGAAAGACATTAGAGGCTGCATGTAAGGAGGGTGTATTGGTAACGTGAATTTCAGTTCAAGGGGGGAAGTGTGAAAATGTGAAGTTGTGAGTGGGATTCACAGGTTACGAATGACACGGAATAAAGGAATAGAAGGGGATTTGTTGTGAGTGGTATGAGAGATTGAGTAGTGAGAACATGTGGGGCGAGTGAACAGTGGTCGCCAGTGACTGGGTCGATTTGGCCAAGAGTCCCAAAAAACAATTTTAGTTGTGGACAGTATCAAGTGAGAGTGTTTGACGAATGGTCGAGTAGGAAAGCTTGCACTAAGAGTTGTGAACATTGCCGTTCAATGTGAAATGTTCTTTTTGATATCATAATACTGTAAATAACTTTATACAGAGACATACATTGAGTGAGGAATGATTCAGTGGACTTGATTGTGTGAAATATTCAGTGACAGCGGCAAGTAAAGACACTGTTTTTCAAATTCATTCTTGTCATATCTATTAACGGGCAAGACGGAGAGAGTTGAACCCAGAGAGACCACAGAAGGAATGACGGGCTGCTGAGGTCTATGGGCACTATCTGAGTGATACACTCGAATTGTGAAAGAAATCTTCTGTGGGCAATCATTTCGTCAAGAAAGGTGGGCCGTGTGGTTCGGCCAGAACCAAAGGTGGCAGCAAGGAACATGTTCTTTGACAGGCTTGTGTTATCTTATGAGCAAAAGTATGGGACGTTGTTCAATACAGCGGTCACACTGCATGTGAAAGTGCGGAAACGTATAACCTTGTAAAGGTGTGTTTCATTATTGACTGGCAAGGATAAAGCTTGCTGGTGAGCCTTTAATGTACCAATTGTGAATCAGTTAGAGGGCATCTAGAGCATGGGCATCTCGTTAAATAGAGGAAGTTGGTAGGGTGATGTGTTAAGCACTCTGAGGAGGGGTGCGCATTTGTCAATGTTGTTCATAAATTTTATGGCGAGCGAGAGCTTGCTGATGAATTTTATTGTAGTATGCCATTGTAAAAAGGAAATTGTCAGCTTGTAAATAAATATGCAAAGACAGCTCTACTTCCATTAGGGCACAGAGGGTGTGTTGTTTGGTTGCACTAAAAATTACTGTTGTACTTACTTCATGTGGTTTGGGTCACAAAATGGAAACATATGGAAATCCAAAGAAATTAGGTTAAATACAAACATAACCATTTTCAACTAAAAAGTTAAATCGGTCCTATTATATGGCTGTGAAACACGGAGAACAACAAAATTGACGATCATGAAGATACAGACTTTTATTAATGGATGCTTACGCAGAATAAAATGATGGAAATGGCAGGACAAAATCACTAACATAGAATTATGAAAATGTACCAGTCAAATACCAGTGGATAAAGGGATACAGCGAAGACGATGGCGCTGGATAGGACACACACATCGGAAGCCAACTGAGAGTATTACACAACAGGCCTTTTTTTTGGAATCCCCGGGGGAAAAGACAAAAAGGAAGACTAATAAATTCTTGGAGAAGACAAACAGAAGCAGAGATGAAGATGATGAGGAAGACATGGAATGATCATAAAAGAATGGCAAGAAACAGAACGACTTGGAAAGTGTTTGTTGAAGACATATGCTCCACAGGGAGCTAAAAAGGTAGAAGAAGAAGAAGACTGTAAATAGGAAATTGTCAGCTTGTAAATAAATATGCAAAGACAGCTCTACTTCCATTAGTGCACAGATGGTGTGTTGTTTGGTTGCAATAAAAATGACTGTAGTACTTACTTCTTGTGGTTTGTGTCAAATAATTAAACCAGCTATGCACTGCTAATGATCCCTGGTAGCGTTGAACTAAGAGAGATCACACAGATAGAACGGGTTGTGGTGTGTGTCACAACGGAAATCATCAACGCGAGGTACTAGCACAGACAGATACACCGGCCACGGGGCTCATCAGTCAGCACCCATCATCAGTTAGACTTCAAGTGAAAATCGACAAACAAAAAGAAAAGAAGACGACACTACTACCTCTCAGGAAACGGTGAAAAACAAGAGATTCAGTGCGCACTTCGCGCATGTTAAATCACCAATGGCGGTTTAAAGTCGAAAAGACAAGGCCAAAATGACAGCTGTCCGGGTAAAAATTGGTATGTAAATTTACCACCCATGCGGAAGACGGATGTGCCGGGCCGAAAGTCATCTATGCCCGAAACTAGCGACACAGTGCATCCACGCCCACTTAATGGGTGAACGCTAAGAGTACACCTAACAATATTCAAACTAGACAACATCATGATCAGTGGGTGCCGTCTCCGCATAGAAAGTTGATTACCATGGAGCGCCATTTAACTCTGTCTTTTGACTTGATGGTGCAGGTTGTCATAGGCTGACTTGTTCTGACAGCAAAGGCTTCGAAAGATTATGGGAAAACATGGAATTGGAGATATAGATGGGAATGAAGAGATATTTGTGAATTTATGTGCGCTCAATCATGTGAGCATAGGAGGAACAATATTCCAACATAAAAGAATACATAAAGCCACATGGGTGTCACCAGATCATAGAACGGAAGATCAAATTGATCACATATATATTAATAATAAGTTTAAGTCATCCTTACAGGATGTAAAAGTATATAGAGGGGCAGCTGTAGCTTCTGATCATCACCTTCTGATAGCCAAACTTAAAATTAAACTAAAAAGGTATAGGCCTACTACAACGAATAAGGGTAGAAAGTATTTCAATGTAGGGTTTCTTAAAGAACAAGGAATTAAAGATAAATTCGCAGTCACAATATCAAACAAATACCAAGTCCTCCAATAATTAGAAAATACAATGAACATAGAAGATCATTGGAAACAGGTAAAGGATATATGGAAAGAGACATGCGAAGAAACACTGGGGAAAAGAGAACGCCAGAATAAGGCATGGATGACAGCAGAGCCCCTGGATAAAATTTAAGAAAGGAAGAAAAAGAGCAGACATAAATAAAAGCAAAACGAGAAGTAATAAAGCCAAGACACAGGAAGCTTACACAGAAGTGAACAAAGAAATGAGAAGATACATTAAAAGGGATAAGAGGAAATATATAGATGAACTAGCTAAAGAGGCAGAGGAAACAGCAAATAAAAGGAATATGATAGAACTGTACAACAGCACAAAGAAATTAAGTGGAAAATACAAACAGATTAGTTGAACAAAGTTTAGAACCACAGTCCCCACTTTATATTGGATTTATAGATTACGAAAAGGCATTTAATAGTTTAGACAGAAGAATGCTTTGGAAGTTGCTGAGTCATTACGGAATCCCCATAAAGTTTATTAACCTGATAAAAACAATGTATGAAGGAATGAAATGTGGTGTGGTGCATGAAGGGCAGCTTACAGAAGCATTTGATATAGGAACAGGAGTAAGGCAGGGATGCCTTCTGTCTCTATTTCTCTTTTTACTGGACACAGATTAGATTATGAAAATAACTCAAAACAACAGAAATGGAATCCAGTGGTCACTGACCAAGGAACTTAATGATTGATTTACACTTTGTTGATGACATAGCTCTCCTATCACACAGCCATCAACAGATGCAGGATAAAATGAGCATACTTGATGAGAGATTACAACAGCTGGGACTGAAGATTAATAGAAGTAAGACCAACATTATGAGAATTAATGCAGTTGGCAATAACCAAATAAAATTAGAAAAAATACCTCTACTAGACGTACAATCTTACATATATCTGGGCAGTAATATAGATAAAGAGGGAGGAACAGAAAATGATACCAAAATAACGATATCAAAAGCAAGAGGAGCTTTTGTTGCACCGGAAAACATATGGAAATCCAAAGAAATTAGGTTAAATACAAAAATAAAAATTTTCAACTCCAATGTTAAGTCGGTCCTATTATATGGCAGTGAAACATGGAGAACAACAAAATTGACAATCATGAAGATACAGACTTTCATTAAAGGATGCTACGCAGAATAAAGTGATGGAAAGGGCAGGACAAAATCACTAACATAGAATTATGGAAATGTACCAGTCAAATACCAGTGGATAAAGAGACACAACGAAGACGATGGTGCTGGATAGGACGCACACTGCGGAAGGCAACTGAGAGTATTACACAACATGTCCTTTTTTGAATCCCCTGGGGAATAGACAAGGAGGAAGACCAATAACTTCTTGGAGAAGACAAACAGAAGCAGAGATGAAGATGATGGGGAAGACATGGAATGATCTTAAAAGAATGGCAAGAAACAGAACGACTTGGAAAGTGTTTGATGAAGACCTATGCTCCACAGGGAGCTGAAAGGTAGAAGAAGAAGAGTTGCTTACGTTTTATTTTTTTTTACATTTGAATTTGTTGTACGTAAAGTTTTTGAAGTTGTAGTCTAACTGTCAGATGGCATAGCGTGCAGAGGCATTATCGTTTATTACTAAATAACATGATGTAATTTTGACGATATTCTACATTTATCGTTTCAGCCATGGACTCTGCTATAGTCCGGGTCCTCGGTCAACCTTAAGTTGGTCGTCACTGTTGTGAAGCGCCAATTCGAGCAGGAAGCAGGCAGTTTCGTAGAAAAAGGGAATATATGGCGAAGAAATTAAGAAATAACATTTCCTACGGGCGTTGCAAAATCCATAGTTAACTGTGGCTGACGGAGGCTACTAAACTAATACTACAACTACAACTACTACTACTACAACTACAACTACTACAACAACTACTACAACTACAACAACTACTACAACTACTACAACTACAACAACTACTACAACTACTACAACTACTACAACTACTACAACTACAACTACTACAACTACTACAACTACAACTACTACAACTACTACAACTACAACTACTACAACTACTACAACTACTACAACTACAACTACTACAACTACTACAACTACAACTACTACAACTACAACTACTACAACTACTACTACAACTACTACTACTACAACTACAACTACAACTACAACTACTACTACAACTACAACTACTACTACAACTACAACTACAACTACAACTACTACTAC